>SMDT01001258.1:0-102808 GCA_005392925.1 Aquilaria sinensis
ATGTTAACCTAAAAATTTTTTTGTTTATTTTTTTTTATTTTTACTTCTTTTCCTTTTCTTTTTATTTTCTTTATCCTTTTCTTTTATTTGTTTTTTTTTCTTATTCTTTTACTTTTTACTTTTCTTTTACTTTATTTTCTTTCTTATTTTTTCTTATTTTTTTTTACTTTCTTGTTTAATGAAAAATTTTGATTATCTATTTTTCTTAAATAATGACTTAATTTATAAAGGAATCAAAAAAATAATTTTTAATGATCTAATATTAAGATTCTTTATTTGATAAAGAAATTAAAGAGTTAAAAAAAATTAACATTTATTTTATGTTTATTCTATTTATTTGATAAAAAAAATAACCAAAAAAGAAACTAATCAAGAAAACTACGAAGGATTTATAATGTCTATTTTAAAAATAAAAAAGTGAAAGTCTTAATATTTATTTGTTAAAAGGTGAATCAAAAAGTATTTAATCAAAACTTTATTTATTTAATGACGAAACCAAAAATTTTATATGTATATTTGAAAAAGAAAGTCTTAATATTTATTTTTTTTTGTTTTTTGATAAAAAAGAATTAAGGCAAAAAGTGATTATTTTAATAAGGAGTTAAAAACTGAAAAATTTATATGTATATTTTAAAATAAAAGTAAAGTTTTGAGATTTTATATTAATTTTATTTTGATAAAAGATTAACCAAAAAGTGATTTATATTTAATAAAGAAAACGTTTTTGATATTTATATAGGCTTTTATATATTTTTTTTTGATAAAAGATTTTGTTTTTTTTTAAATAATTTTCTAATTTATAAGTCTAAAAAATACATCTAATTAATAAGTCTAAAATATTTAAGAGAAATTCAATTCTTTTATTTTTTTGCGTTTTTATTTTTGAAATCATTTGGCTTGAAGATTTTTGTTCTTTTTGTTTTATAAAGGAAACAAAAAGTTATATCTTTTTATTATTTTAAAAGAAATAAGTAAAATATTACTGGATAAAGAAATAAAATATTAACCAAAAACAAATTTTACTCTTTTCCGTTCTTTTTATTAATAAAGAAAACTAAAAAGTTATATTTTATTATTTTAATAAATAATTAATTATATTGCTGGATAAAGAGATAAGTAAAAATATTAGTCCAAAGTTTTTATTTTTAATAATAAAGGAAAATTTATTTATATACTTTATTTAAAAAATCTTTTTATATACTCTATTTAAAATATTTTCCAAGCCATGGATCCTGACGGATCATTTGGACATGGAGTTTAATTTTTATTAAATTTTATTTTTTTTTTTTTTTAATTATTTAATTAATTATTGGGGAAATTTTTAATCATAATTTTATTATTATTTTTCTTGAATTTTTTTTATTTTAAATATCATTACTTTAAATATATGTTTAAAAAGAATTGATTTGTATGATTTTTTTAGAATTATTTAATTATGTTTATTTATTAATTTTTAACAAAAGGAATAAAAAGTTAACTTTTTGTTATAATAAAAACATGTATTCCAAAATAACAAAAGATAATTGGCTTTTAAAAAATGATTTTTATTAGCCTTAATAATTATTCACATAAAATTATTTTTTTGATAATAATTTGTTATTATTTTTTTTATTTTTTTTATAAAAATTAAAAGTGAAATAAATTTAATCACAAAAAAAAGACAATTAATAATAATAAAGTGGGGCTTTTGACCATCCACTAAAAAAAATTAGGAGGTATAACCTTCCATAATAATAACAAAGATAGTAAAAGTTAGTTGTTAGAATTAATAACAACAATAATAAAAGTTAGTAAAGTTAGTTGGATTAGTTGTTAATAACAATAATAAAAGTTAGTGAAGTTAGTAAGGTTAGTTGTTAACAACAATAATAACAATAATAAAAATTAGTGATGTTAGTTGTGCAAAAATTAAAAGGTTAGTGACTAATAACAATAATAATAAACAAATAATTAAAGATTATTGTTAGTTCTGCACAGATTAAAAAAAAGGTTAGTGACCAAAAGGAATAAATATGAAAAGATGGAGGATGAGATCAGGGTTTTACCCACAAATTAAAATTTGAATCTGGCGAAACGGAAACAGAGGTTGGCGCGAGGGGCGAGGGAGACGGGCGACAGCTGGGGAAGTGGCTGGGGCTGGGGAACGACGGCTGGGTGGCGTGCAGGGGTGGTGACGGCGGCGCGAGGACGGCGTGACGGTGGTGGCAGCAAGGGTAGGACCGGGAAGAAGAAGGGGGAAGGATAACGCGTCGGGGAAGGAAAACGGACGGCGGCGGGACGGCGTGTGGAGCGACGGACGGCGGCGGGACGGCGTGGGAGGGACAGACGGCGGCGGGACGGCGTGGGGAGCGACAAACGGCGGCGAGACGGCGTGAGGAGCATCGGGGTGATGAAGGCAGAAGGCGCGACAGAGCAAAACGGCGAATAAACGGAAGTGGGAACAGGGGTTAAAAGGTGAAAACAGAAACTTTTGGGTCTTCTGGAAAGGAGGAGGAGAGGCTAGGGGCTAAGACTGTATGTTTTCCTTTTTTTTTAAAACGGAGCTCTAAGCTTGGTTTCTTTTTTTTCATGCCTTCTTCACATATTTTGGACCCCATTTATAGGGGAATGGGTTCTGGACTGTTATAAATTAAAAATTAATTAATTTAAACTTATCTCTTAATTTGGTAAAATGACAGTTTCAGTCCTTTACGTCTCTCAGACTCTGGATAAGTTTCAGAAGCTTCTGATTTTGACAATTTTGTCGTTTTCTGTCAATTTGGGCCAGAAACGTCCGTCTGGCCCAAAATTGATGCGAAAAATTACCCAATGCTCCTGGAACTTTCAGAATTTGTCAATTTTTCCCAACACTTCTCAATTTTCTCATTTTTACCTCAAACTTTTTAATTTTGTCATTTTTATGGAGTTTTCTTTTTTTCTTTCAAACATACACATATACACACATATATCATTTTAAATCAAAGCGGCATCTCACCAAAAAGAAAACAAAAAAAAAAAGGATTTTTAAACTAAGGAAAAAAAATTTTTCCTAGGAAGAAGAAGAAGAATAATAATAAGACAGAAAGAAGAAGACTACTCCTGTTTTGTGGAAGGAAGGGGGGTTTTTTCTATTTTCTTTTTTAAAAAAATTTTTACCCCTGGCCGGACGAAATTGGGTGTCAACACTATTTATTCGTTTGGATTAACTTCCTATTTGTTAACAATACTTGCTTGTTATTTTATAGAAATTAGCTATTTTTTATTAGTAGTTAATTTTTTATTACTTACTAGTTATTTTAATGCTTCTTTTCACTAGTAGTTATTTAATACTCCCTTCATACTACTAATATTGTTTCATTTGGTTTGGTGCGGAAATTAAGAAAGTGAAAAAAAGATTTATGTGTTATTTTTACTTTTGTTTTTAACTTTTTACACGTATTAGAAAATGTAAATATTAAAATGATAATTTAAAAGGTATGGTAAATTAAGTTACTAAATATGAAAATGCTACAAAGATTTAGAACCGTCCAACAAGAAAAATGAAGCAAGATCAGTGGAAGGAAGGGAGTAAAACATAGTTGCAATTCATTTATTATTTTTAAAATTATATTATTTGATTTTTTTATTAAGATGAATGTCCTTTAAAATTTAATTAATGCTTAACCAATATTTATAATTTTCTATAAATTTTTTCCCTAACCCAATCTAAAAAGAAAATTTCTTCTACTAATAATGAGATCGTTGTTATTGTAAGAGCCCTCCTCATATAACAAACAACAAAACAAGCCAACGACTGACTAAAACATATCCGAATCAGAAAAAGGCCGGAGCTTCTTATTTTTCAGAATTCAAATATATATGGGCACTATAAAAATGTAAAGCCAGAAACTCTAAATCTCCAAGCAAGCTTCTAAATTAATTACCACGTTCTAGCTGGTAATAAAACAAAGATTCATCAGCTTGTTGAGTCCCCAGTCCGATCAACAATCTGGAAATGGACCAGAATCTCCAGATCATCGTTGCTCTTGCTCTCGTCTTGCTCACCGTCCTCGTCACCTTGGCCAAACTAACCAGCTCCTCCAAGAGATCAGCCAAGCTGCCTCTTGGCCCGAGGACGCTGCCGCTCATTGGGAACCTCCACAACCTCGTCGGGGGTCTCCCGCACCGCCGCTTCCAGGAGCTGGCACAGAAGTACGGGCCACTGATGCATCTCAAGTTGGGAGAGGTGTCCACCATCGTGGCCTCTTCCCCGGAGATGGCCAGGGAAGTGCTGAAGACCCACGACAGCGTTTTCGCTTACAGGCTGGCTTTGGTGGCGTTGAAGGCCATCACCTACGACCACATTGACATTGGCTTCTCTGTGAGAAGTAACAGTGCAAGGAAGGAGAGAATGGGCTGAACTTGTTCACTTTTTTATTACTGATGATAGCTCTTTATATAGAGCTGTTACAGATGTAAAAACATTAAACTGGAAAAGTGGAAACAGACTCTGCACGTTGGCAACAAACACTAAATCAAATCACAACAAACTTCAATGGAAATAAGGACTCTTTCAACACTTGAGTATCAACTCCTAAAACTTCTCAACAGCTTTGAATTATTTGTTCAACACCCTCCCGTAAGTCAAAGCTGGTAATGCTCACCATACTTTGAAACTTCATGAATTTGTCGAGAAGCAGTGCCTTTGTGAACATATCTGCAACTTGCTCATCCAACTTGCAGAACTTGACTTCCACTTCTTAATTGCTAATCAACTGCCTTATGAAATGGTATTTAATTTCAATATGTTTTCTCCTTCCATGCATAATTGGATTCCTGGTCAAAGCAATTGCTAACTGGTTATCACATAATAGTGTGGTAGCACCGATTTGTTTCTGGCCAACTTTACTCATAATTCTTCGAATCCAGATTGCTTGACAAGCTGCTGTAGTTGCAGCAATGTACTCGGCCTCTGTGGAGGACAATGCAATAGAAATCTGCTTCTTAGACATCCATGTGATGGCTCTAGTTCCCAAGTTGAAGCAATTTTCGGTGGTGCTCTTCCTATCATCTTGTGATTCTACCCAGTCACTATTCGTATAACCCTTCAACATGAACTTGGTTGTGTTGAATTACCAAATTCCATAGTCATGTATTCCAGCAATGTACTTCAAAATTCACTTTGCAGCACCAAAATGATATGCAGTATGGTTGTTCATGAAGTGTGATACCATGTTTACTGAGAATGCAATATCCGGCCTTATATGTGTTAAGTAGATAAGACACCCAACCAAACTTTTGAACTTCTTTGCGTCTGTTGCCTATGTTCCATCTTGAGCCTTTGGCTTTTCATCTGCGTTCATTGGAGTTGCTGCAGCAGTACACTCTTCCATCCCAAATTGCTTAATCAAATCCATTGCATACTTTCTTTGTGATATAAAAATCCCTTCCTCGATTTGTTTGACTTCTAACCCAATGAAGTAATGAAGTTTGCCCAGATCGGTCATTTCAAATTCCCTCATCATGGCATTGAAATTTGAAATGAGTTGCATGAAGGAGCCAATATACACTATATCATCCACATAAAGGCTCACAGTTACCATACCCTCACCTTCTTGCTGCTTCACATAGAGGGTCCGTTCACTTGAGCTCATTTCAAATCCATTGTTGATGAAAAACTCATTGATCTTGTTATACCAAGCCCTTGGGGCTTGTTTTAGGCCGTACAAGGCTTTGCTCAACTTGTACACTTTATGCTCTTCTCCCGAGATCATAAATCCTTCAGGTTGCTGGACATATACCTCATCCGTTAAGTCAGCATTGAGAAAGGCTGATTTTACGTCAAACTGAAACACCTTCCAGTTGTGTTGAGCTGCAAGTTCCAAGATTATTCTAACAGTTTCAAATCGTGCAACTGAGGAAAAAGTTTCTTCGAAATCTACCCCATACTCTTGTGTAAAGCCACGTGCCACCAGTCTGGCTTTATACTTTTGCAATTGACCATATGAAGTATACTTGATCTTGAAAAGCCATTTCAGGCTAATCGTATGCTTTCCTTTTGGGAGTTCCACTAAATTCCAAGTATGATTTTTTTCTATGGATGCAAGTTCTTCTTACATGGCCTTTCTCTAGACTTTGTCTTCCTCCTTTCTTATTTTGATGATGATTCTTCTGAATCACTTGATGCAGGTGTTCTAAGCAGCGAACTAACTGGAGGCGTGATTGCTTCGACTTTAACCGGAGTCTCATCATTTTTAATTTTGATGGAAGACTCCTCAGTGACTGCTTCTCTGGTCCAGCACCTACCTTCATCAAACTTTACATCCTGACTAATAACAATTTTCTTATTTTCAAGATCAAACAACCTATAAGCTTTAGAACACAAGCTATATCCAACAAATACATATGCTTTTGATTTCTATTCTAGTTTGTGTCTATCAATAATAATCAAAGCATAACATAAGCATGCAAAAATCTGTAGGTGGCTTACAAATGGCTTTGTGTTATGCCAAGCCTCATAAGGGGTCATATTCCACACAGCTTTCATAGGGGATATGTTTAGAAGGTATACCGCTGTAGCTACCACTTCTACCCAGCATTCATTACTGAGTCGTTTGGACTTCAACATGGATCTGGCAATTTTGACCACCATTTTGTTTTTGCGTTCACTAGTTCCATTCTGCTCCGAGGTGTAAGGTGCTGCAAGTTATCACTTAATGACTTCTTTTTCAAAAAATTCTATAAATTCATTAGAACAAAATTCTCCTCCTCTGTCTGTTTTGTGAATTTTCAAGGTTCTGCCACTTTGCTTTTCACTCATGGCTTTGAACTTCTTAAAATGTTCAAGAGCCTCAGACTTGGCTATCAAAAAATAAACCCAACACATACGTGTTAGGTCATCGATGAAAAGAAAAAAAAAACCTGCTCCCAATGTGAAACCAAGTTCCCATTGGTTCGTAGATGTCCACATGCACTAGCTCTAGTTTCTCACTGGCACGCCTTGCCTGACCCCTGGGAAATGACTTTCGAACTTGTTTCCCTAAGGCACATACTTCACAGTCATGATCAATGGTTTTAATTGATGGTAATCCTATCGCCATTTTCTTGGTTTCTAGCAGCTGTAACCCATGAGCATACAGGTGGCTGTATCGTTGATGCCATAATTCTGACTCGCTTGTCTTGCTTTTCATAAGTACAAAATCTTGTTCATGAGAAAAATTGACTGGGAACATGCGATTATTAGTCATACCTACCTTCAACACCACTTCACCAGTCTTTGATTTAACAATGCACATGCCTTCCGTAAATAGAACACTAAGGCCACTGTTAATTAGTTGACCCACACTTATTAGATTGTGGGCCAAACTTCAAGCATAGTTCACGTTGTTAATGAGTTTCTCCTTTCCAGCAACCATTACTCTGACAGTGCCTTTCCCTTCTATCTTTACTTGCTTGTCATTGCCAAGACAAACCTGAGCTTTGTATGCTTCATCCAGGTCCTTAAATTTGGCTTTTTCAGCTATAAGGTGATTGGAGCACCCACTGTCAAGATACCATAGTTCTTTAGATAAGGGTTTAGAACTTACAACATTCATGAACAAATAGTCATCCACTTCATCTAGTTGCTCCAAAAATTTGGCCTGATCTTCTTTGCTCCAACATGCATCCTCTCGATGTCCGAATTTTTTGTAGTACGTGCATTGGATGGTGCTACAACCACGTCCTCTTCCTCTGAATGCTCCTCGACCTCTCCCTCAGTTTTGATATGAATCTCCTCCAAGGGCTTAGAAAGCCTGCTCCTCCTATTTTATAATTGATCGATTGATCCTTGCTTCGTGGGCTTGCAGAGACCCCAGGAGCTCGTCTATTGTCATGGTGGAAAGGCCCTTGGACTCTTCAATGGTGGCTACAACATGATCGAACTTTGGTGCCAAGCTTCTTATGATTTTAGCAACCACTATCTCATCTGTAATCCTATCTTCGTAGGATCGCATTTGGCTAAAAATTGAGATAACCCTTACCAAATATTCCTGGACTTGCTCATTATTTTTCATAGTAGTTACCTCAAAATCATGCCTCATGGATTGAAGCTTCACTGTAATAACTTTCACCAAGCCTTGACTTGATTCTTCGTTCTAAGAATGTTCCAGGCTTGCTTTGCCATTGTAGCACTAGCTATCCTTGCAAAAATAGCCTTATCAACTAACTGTTGAATTAAAAATAGGGCTTTTGCATCATTCTTGACGACCTCTCTGCTGGCTGATTCATCTGACATTGCTTCTGGAAATCCACTCTCTACAAGATCCCAAAGGTCCCGGGATTTGAAGAGAGTCTTCATTCTGATACTCCAATACTCGTAGAAGTCACCCTTGAATATTGGGATTTGTGGCTGAGCCACATTCGCTGCTGCTAAGTTGTTTGCCATTCTGCTAATGACTTTCTGGAAGCAAGTTTTCGAACAGTTTTGGTTGGGAAGCCTGGCTCTGATACCAAATGTGAAAAGTAACAGTGCAAGGAAGGAGAGAATGGTCTGAACTTGTTCATTTTTTTATTACTGATGATAGTTCTTTATATAAAGCTATTGCAGATGTAAACACATTAAACTGGAAAAGTGGAAATAGACTCTGCACGTTGGCAACAAACACTAAATCAAATCGCAATAAACTTTAATGGAAACAAGGACTCTTTCAACACTTGAGTATCAACTCTTAAAACTTCTCAACAGCTTTGAATTATTTGTTCAACATTCTCCCTCTACGGCAGCTACTCGCGGCAGCGTCGCAAGATCTGCGCCACTGAGCTCCTCAGCGCCAACTGCATTCTCTCCTATCACTCCATATGGGAGGAGGAGGTCGCCAACATGGTTGCCTCCATCCACTCCGCCCAAGGCCAGGTACCAGTCAACCTCACGCAGAAGATATTCTCACTGACGTTCGGTATCATTGTAAGGGCGGCATTCGGGAAGAAGTGCAATGACCAGGAGGAGTTCATCAAGTAGGTGATGGAGCTCTAATGGCTGGCCGGCGGCTTCTTCGTGCCCGACCTCTACCCATCGCTGACGATGCTGCACCGCATCAATGGGAGCAGCGACGAGATGGAGAGGGTCAACAAGGAGATGGAAATATAATTTAAAAAAATGGTTTCTTTAAATATAATTAATATGTAAAAAGGCAGCTGAAAATATGTTGCGGATGCGGCCTTCCTATGAGTAAAAACAATATTGCTCTTATCAGTATAGTCAAATAATAATTAGAAAACCTCCTAATATATAAATAAAATGATCATGAAAATACCAGATAAAGGCACTTAATACTTAAAGCATAAATTAATTGATCGAATAAAAGTAACTTTATTCTTACGGTATTTTCAACTCCGAGGTTTCAATATCCTTCAACCCAGAATACAAAATTTAGCCACGCATTAAAGAAAGAAAAGGCGGCGGAGAGATGGATGAGAGAGGAGCGCAGGTCTTTTAAGGCTAAAATATACAAATAGGCATTGAAGTTGACTAATTCATGCGATTTAGTTCAAAACTCATAACTCAGTAATTGTTAGTGCAGGGTTTCGAAAGCCAAATAAGTGTAGCGAAGAATAATTAAAACCCTTCAGGATCCAAGTAAAACGACGTAAATCAGGTGTTCAAAAATTTTATACCTAATCAGTTGAGATCTCTCACCCAACTGTTTAGCCAAATTACTAAAACTTAAACAATTGACGTGTTTAAGCTCTCTATGGTATTCACATGAACCTCTTAGATCACTACACCTCCACCACATTACGGCAGATGCATTCCTCTTACGCTCATAGTGTTAGTTCGCATCCTCCAAGGAAAAACAAGAGGAAAGTGCAGCTGGAACTTTTTAGAACCCTTATAATTTCATCCTTTGGGTGGCTAGGGCCAAGGCTATGAAAATTATCATTATATGATATATATACAGTGAGGCTTAACTCTAAGGCCTACTAGGTTTCACAACCCTAATTGAACTAGGCCTAATTTTGGGCTGCATAATGGTTCATTCTTTGGGCCAATTATTTATCCGAAATTATCATGAAACCAAAACTCAAACAATTTGGCCCATGCACTCAAATAATTCAATTGGATCTATGTGTGCGACTCAATAAGCTTCTATCACATTGGCAATAATCATAAATCACATTTATGATCACAAACAATTAACAGTGTCTAATAACACATCATTGCTACCCAAGAAACAAGATAGTCAGTGATTCAACTAAACCTTTATGATCATTATTTGTATATGTCTTTGTCCCTTTGTCCAAGATATCAAGATTGACACGAGACATGGAATGTATCACTTTTGTATAGCCTAATTTATGGTTTCTTGATTACCGAGTAAACTAACTAAAAGTAATGATATTGATATTCATATCAACTCATCCAAGCATAGCTATGCATTTCCTCAGTCTCACTCAATCAAAGGACCCGTTAAACCCTAATTGAACTACCATCATGTTGACTCAGTTCTTATGGTTGGTCGGTCCAATACACAAGTTCTCCAACTTGTACCCATATGTAGACTACATATCTCATATTAGTCTCCACACATACTAGTCTTTATATATTATTGTAACTCACTCCACAATAATACTAGACCAAGGACATTTAAGAATACTATTATTTTAGGGTTATAATTATGTTCGATTTTGTCACGCAGAAACAAAACAACAAATACATGTACTAGATTAATGTCTCAATAAAATATCATGACTCAATGTACAAAATATAATTATCTCATGATTAGCTTTTGGGCACTACATTAACAATTAGCCCCTAAACTTTGCCAATGTTAGCTAGTGGGCTCAACCTTTTGTTCTTTTCTTGTTTGACGTGGCCAATCAATGGTTGTGAGGTGGCTATGGGTAGACCTATATGGTTGACATCTGACCAAGCCCTCAGTGGAGCTACCAACCGTCTATTTGACATTTGACAATTCAAGTGTTTGGCCAACCCCATATTCAAAATTGCCCATCTCCATCAGAATCACCCATCATCGTCACCATCGCTCATTTTTCAGATGCTCCAACAATCGGGCTTCCCATGCCCTATTGTAGCCAACAAACCAAATCTATGCGAGCAGATTCCTTTACCGAAGCTGTTGGTTCAAGGCAACAATGGTTGAGGCCTCAATCGGAGTTGATTCCTCAATGACGTGAACAATTACAAAGACCAAATGACAATGGGCTCAATAGCGATTCCTCTCCACACTTGCTCTTTCGACGATGGGTGGCTTGGTGGCGCGTGTAAAGAGCTACTGAGTCGAAAGGTGTAGGAGGTGAGTTAGAGACAGCATCGGGAAAGAGGCGAAGATAATGTCGGGGATGAAGGCAACCGAAGGGCGTAAAGAGAAAGAAAGAGAAGTTGTTGAAGGGTGAGAGAGATCGATAAAACACAGAGGTGTGCAGTCAGAATTGACCTAACTTATAGCCACATCAACCACATGGGCTTGCCCACAGCCACCTGACAACCATTAATTGACCACTTCAGACAAAAAGATAACAAAGTGGACCAACTCGCTAACATTAGAAAAGTTTGGGGGCTAACAATTACCGAGTTCTGAGTTCTGGAATAACTCACGTGAGTTAGTCAAGTTTGGGGGCTATTTATATATTTTGGCATTCTCTTAAATATGAAAAAGAAAGAATACTAGTTGTATAAACCTGGCTTATACCATAAGCCATCCTTTTACTATACAACAATTGTTACTTCAACCTCTAACTATATAAAACTACCATTCAGTATATGTGATTCAATTTATATGAAAATACGAGCAAGCCACTACGTCCAAAACTCATAAAATTACAACTCATGTCATCCAATAAATAACTGCAACATGAAACCATAACCATTCAACTTCTCTAAGAAGTCATCTCTTCTAGTATCTGTCATCGATTGATTTTTGCTATCAGCCGCACAAAACTCTATTTCTAAGTTGAAACATTGTGCCCATAAGAAGAGTAGAATCTGTATTCCAGTCATAAAAATTCCGTCACTGAAACCCTAGCCACTGATAAGCAAATTTCCTGTGTAAATTGAGGAATCCAACCATGAAGAAACCGCATGGTGAAGAAATGCTTAGCGAGCAATTGCAAGTAGTTTTCCTCTTTCACACCTGTTCCTTTAACCTGTTCTTTCTTCCAGTGTTGTTCCTCTGATCTATTCTTCATAAATGTATTTACTCTATGCAAAATGAGTATAATTAGACCAAGAAACAACAAACAAGCTTCTAAATAAGGAAAAAAGGAAAAGGAAAGAAAATTGCACCATTTACTAGACACGAACAAGGAGCATATTTGAGGAAGAAAAACATTACAGTCAAGCTAAAATAAACCAAAAATCAAAGGTATTTTTTGTGTTTATTCTTTTGTTTATTCATGTTTGTTCTTTTATAGGCATCTGTATGTTTTTTCTAAGGTGAAAGTATTTTTTTCTTATAGTTACCTCTATGTTCTTTTGGAAAGCACTTTTTTTGGTGAAATGTACTTATTTTTTTATTCTTTGGTGTTTGTTCTTTTAAAAGGCTTTGTTTGTTCTTTTTTGACTATGTGTCTGTTTTGTTGTTCTTTTAATAGGCTTTCTTTCTTCCTTTTGGAAATTATTGTTGCTCTTGCACATGCCCCTGTTTGTTCTTTTATTATCTTCATGTCTTGCATAAAAGTACTTGTTCTTTTGTTCTTTGGTGTTTGTTCTTTTAGAAGGCCTTGTTTTTTCTTTTGTTCTTTTAGAATTCACTATTTATTCTTATTTGACTATGTGTTTGTTCTTTGTTCTTTTAGAAGGCTTCTTTCTTTCTTTTGAAAATTGTTGTTGTTCTCGTACATGTCCCTATTTGTTCTTTTATTTTCTTCACAACTTGCATACAAGTACTTGTTCTTTTCTTCTTCGGTGTTTGTTTTTTTAGAAGGCATTGTTTGTTCTTTTTTTCCTATGTGTTTGTTCTTTTAGAATTAATTGTTTGTTTTCTTTGAATACATGTTCATTCTTTATTCTTTTAGAATGCCTTCTTTCTTCCTTTTAGAAATTGTTGTTGTTCTTATATATGTCCCTATTTGTTCTTTTATTATTCTCATGTATAGTGTACAAGTACTTGTTCTTTTGTTCTTTGGTGTTTGTTCTTTTAGAAGGCACAGTTTGTTCTTTTCTGCCTACGTGTTTGTTCTCTTTAAATGAATCTTTATTTCATTCTTTGCTACAGATCATCTGTTACACCAAGGTGCTCTACATTACAAGTTTATGAGCTAATGCAATTAATATCAAGCACCACCAAATAGACAATACTAGTGTAGATCTTGGATTTTATGGCCTTTTCAATCTTCTTGGGATCACTATTAGGCAGAAGTTGATTAACTTCTTAATCTCCGCCTATGACTGCAACTATTTGACTCTAACTATTCCAAACAAGAGGTTGATTGAGATTAAAGCTGATGAATTCCATTTAATGTTTAGGATACCCTTTGGGCAGATCAATGTGGATACATATGACATGTTCTTTAAGTTACCACCTCAACAAATGGGAAAATTACAGTATAAAGGCATAATAGTTATAAACCATTATATAGCAAAATTTTCACCATAGTAAATGAAATGTGAGGGGTAAAGTGAATAATCTACACCTCCTTAAGAGATTACAATGGTTACTCGGTACTAAAGGAAGTCCTAGAGGATTGCTTGTTTTACAAGTAATCTATGGGTCTTATTGCAAGATTTCAAGACTTGGGTACTCAATTGTACAACTCTAAAGAAGAGATTTTGGAAGGATTTGATTGGTATGGAAGAAATTTTTGGATGCTAAATTGCATAAAGGAAGCAAAGGCTATTATTCAAGAACCTAGGACAACTAGGTTTACAATTGTTCACAAAAATAACTTAAGGGTGGGATGATTTTTTATAAGAGTCAAAGATGGCCATTTCTAGAATTATCCCAGATTTTTATTTCCAGTTTCTAAGGTCAAAAAGGTGGGCTAAAGATTATCCAAAAAGTCTTTGCTTAAGACATACTTATAGTGACCTAAGTGAAGGTTAAGGTTAAACTAATCAAGTCAAGTAAATATCTTGATTTCTTTACCTTTCCTTGGTCATTTTCAGCCCTCACCAGCTAGAGTTCCTCCCTTAGCTCCTCCATAACCTTCCATAGCCACCATAGCTCAATCTTCCAAGAAATCACAAAGGAAAGCAATCAGATTCAACAAGAGGGAGAAAAACCTTGGTTTTCGGGTTTATTGAGCTTCCTTTTCTATTTTCAGCTTTCACAGCTTATGTAAGGGTTTTATCTTCATATTTCATGGTTTTTTACTGCCTTAAGATGATGATAAAGCATCCATGAAGCTATGACCATGCTTGGAAGAGAGCAAAAAGCTCAAGGAACCAAGTATGGGTTAAGGGGGAGTGCACGAACAAGGTTCCAGCCTTACTGTTTTTCATGCACTAAGATGGCAGTGTTTACGGGGGTTTCTAGAGCCCAAGTTAATACTAACTAAGACCAATTAATCTCCTAAGGCCAAGCATTAGCTTGAGGAGGGCTGCCATATTGATTACATAATGTTTATTTGATTGTTTATGAACTAACCCTAATGTGTTTATTGCTGCCAGCATTACATTTGTTTGTTGCTGTGTTGTTTGTGCATTTGGATGGCTGTGTTTGTGTATTTGTACTGTAATTTTGTGTTTTAGTGTCTTTGGATTTCAGGTATATGACTGGAGTTTGAAGATTTTATTGATAAGCCCTTACTAAGTTTCATTCAAGAAACTTACCCCCTTTCTGTCCATTTCAGGTCCAGCAGAAAGATCACATTCAAACTGACCTTTATCATTTGAGTTTTGATCTGAAATTTCAGGTACATGAACTTCCATGTGTCTAGTTATGATCTGGAAAGTTTGGTGATTTTAGGAGCACATTTGGTATTTTTAGTGATGGTGCTTATTGTGTTATGCAGCAGCTGTCCAGCATTCTGTTTCTGGAGTGCATTGTGTCTAAAGCTCTCCTGTAACTAAGTTGTGTGTTTTAACTGAGTTAAGAACATTATGTAATACATGGATGCATGTACATGTAATGCATGTGAAGTTTGGACAATGTATGTGAACATTTGTGGGCTGTTTTGCTATGTATGATGATGCTATGCACAGGCTGCCTAAGTGTGCAATATAGGCTGCTTGTTTGTAAATTTTAGTATTGGCTATGTAAAGATGCTAGCTATAAGGGAATGTAATTCTCAGGTGTCTTGGACATGTATGGAATAGCCTTGAGTGGCTTACCCCTTGTGAATGAAGTGTTTGTATGCTTATAAAATTTTGTATGGGCAAAATGGTCATGAAGTGATCAGAATTTTGACTCTACACTCAAAGTTCTATATCTCCCTATGTAGAATAAATCTTGGTATGAAATTTTTATCACGCCTAGAGCGCATCTAGAGGTTGAACTGGGATTTAGAATTTCTGAATTTGGAGCCCTGTAGCCAAAGATATGACATTTCAAAGTTGGCTAAGTTACTGTTTATTTGGTCAGAATTTTATAACCAACTTCAAAAATCCATAACTTGGTACATAGGTGGGCTATTGATGTAAAACAAAATTCCCTGGTTTGATCTAAGTCTCTACTTGATAATGGAGCAATCAAAATAAGGGGTCACATGGGTAGAATGATACAGTTTATAGGAGGAAGTTTGGGTGCAGTGGCTGGAATTTTTGAACCTAGTAAGAATGCTTAATGCGTGGAAGCCAAAACTAAGACTTGTGCTAGTGTTTTCTTTCTTACCTGCCATAGTGTTCATAAATGTGAATATGTGTGTTATGGTTAGACCAATATGCATGTATTTACATAGTGCTCAAGAGGGTCACTTGAGTATGTACACTAGGGGCGTTGTTTTGGTGACCTACAGGACACACTAACCCTGGGAGTTTAAATACACAGTTTTGGCACCATAACTGGATTACCTTGCTGTGTTGTTTATGGCCTTTCCACTTGAAACACTCTGCCAGCTCTTTGCATTGGAGGCCTTTGCACTGGAGGAACTGATCTCTGATTTCCTTCCCTTGGTGCTGCCTCTCTAGGTCCTACTCCAATAGGTCTCACTGGACCTTGGTCTTCTGGCCTTCTTCCTTGCACATGTGGGCAATCTTTAATCCAATGATCCATTGCACCACACCTTAGGCAAGCTTAAGTATCAAAATAGCAAGGTTTCTTTCCATGAAACTTTTTGCATTTTTGGCACCTTAGGCCAGGGAACTTCCCCTTCACCTTGCCCTCACCACCAAAATGGGAATTCTTGGCAATTCCCTTGCCATGTGGTGGCTTTTTCTGCTTGCCTCCTACCTAGCTACTTTCCCCTGGTCCACTGGGAAAGTACCTAGTCTCAAACTCCTCTTGCTCTACTAATAAAGCTTTCTGCACTGCTTCATAGTATGTGTCTGCTCCAAAAGGTCATACAGCCTTTCTGATGTCTAACCTTAGGCCTTTGACAAATCTTTTGGCCTTTAACTCCTCCAGTCCATGATACTGAGGAGCATACCTCACCAATTGATTAAACTTGTGCTCATACTCTAGGACACTGAGGTTGTCCTACCTTAGAGCATCAAATTCAGCTTGCTTCATATCCTTGATGGCATCACTGATGTACTACTCCTGAAACAGTTGAGTGAACTTTGGCCAGCTCATCTCAATATCTCTTCCTAGCCTTCGATCCTTGTGGACAGCATACCTATCTCCGGTGTTTCTCCACCACATCTCTGCACTGCTTACCAAGTTGTAAGTAGCCAGTGACACCTTCTTGGTGGAGCTAAGTGGCATCCTCTCAAACATCTTTTCAATGAAGATCAACCACTCCTCAGGTTTCTCAGTCCTAGCTCTTCCATCAAACCATGGAGGCCTAAGTCCTTAGAACCTCTCCAGCAGTCTGGCCTCATCTAGGCCCTCTAGATCCTCAGCTCTATGTCTTCTGGATTTATGAGAACCCTCAGCATGGTGATGCTCTCCATGGTCTCTATGTCTTCTCCTACCTCTTCTCTTAAGATTTTCCTCAATCCCATTCTTAGTAGAGGAATGGTCATAGACTGGGGGATTGGTCCTAGATACCTAACCAATCTCAGATCTCACTCTTCTTCCTCTTGGATTTCTTCTATTCTCATCATCCACCTCAATAATTTCATCATTTGTATCTTCTGATCATCCAGAAGAAACATATTTAGTTGTGTTTCTAGTCTCCTCTCTATGTCTTCGACTTTTTGCTCTTACATCAAAACTTGTTTGTGCTTTCTCCCTATACTATTTGTTTTCACTATCTATTCATTACACTTTTATGAAAAAGTCATTCCTTTGTAAACAATCACATACATTTTCATAGCCAAACATACAGTTCTCTATGAAAGAACAAATTGCTGGCCAAAAAAGAACAAAGTAATAAATAAAACTGCTTCTTTAACTTCTTCGACTGCCTTTCAACACAACTCTGAATCTGCTTCTTGCTGCGCCCTTTCATCCTAGTAAACAATGGATTATGTATTCCAAACTCATCAACCCTAGACACATAACTAGTGCTAGCACCCATTCCTTGGTTTGTACTCAAACAAGTTCTCACCTTCATACTTAAATTTGTTATCGCGGAACGGGGTCCCGGTGCCCCGACGACCTTAACTTGTATGCTCTTAGGGACTGTGAATACCACTTAGTTACTATTGGCTAACCATTACTTGTAGGTAAATTTAAATAATTTACGTGCAACTAGTTCCTCAGCCTACCCTGCAAGAAGATATGCATGCATTTTTCCTGGCGATCCAAACGATTAAGTAAATCATTTTAAAAGTATCGCTTGAGTTTTGCATTTAAAAGTACTTAACCATGTAAAGATAATAAAATACTAGTTACTTTAACTTCAAGTAATAGTTTGTGCACACTTAACAGCACTAGCATGCACCCAAAAGTAACTCAATGGTTTTACACCATAATGTATCCTAACAAAGACAACATCTTAGTACACAATATACTATATGCATAAGACAAAAATCCTTAACTAAGATCATTTACTTGAGCCCTACCTTTAAGCTATCAAGCTCCAAGTGCAAGTCCTTCCTTATCCTTGTGCATCACTTAGCCTTTATATTGTAAAGGTATAACACTTTGTTAGTACATATCTTAATCCACAAGTAATCTTACAATCACAAGGATTCTACTGAAAGAGTACCTGAAAAAATAGAGAACCTAGCCCACAGCTATCCACTAGTTGTTAAGCTCGGGGTTAGAACCTGCACATTAAACTTAAGGGAATGAGTACATAAATGTACTTAATAAGGGTACCTTAGGGTACCTCTGCGAAGGAGATAACAAACAAGCATGCAAGTATGGCACACAACAACCAATCAACCAACAGCCAACACAAGAACAACATAAAAGATATGCAATTCATGAATGTATGATGTGCAACACATAAAATCCTTGGGACTTCATGCACCTTAGGTGCCTTATACTTGCTGTGAGCTCTAAACGGCAAAGGTAATTGAGACACTGGCTTTTGTATCCCGAATACTTTACCTCCCTTAAGTCCCACCTATAGGACCTAGAGTAGGTCGTCACCTTCTTTCAAAATTTACCCGTCTTAACCTTAATTTATTGTACAGGGTAGCCATCTTATGTGGTCCAACTTGCCAAGTTCCTAGATCTTAGCTTAGAGCTCCTTAGTGTCTCACTTACCAAACCAAATGGTTTGGTTAGGATCTTTTTAGGTTTCCTCTTCAATTCCCTTAGGTCCGAGACCTATTTCCTAGGCCAATGTAGCCTTTGAAACCCGACTTAATCCCCTTAGTGCCCCACTGACAACTTGAGCACTTTTAACCTTTAGCCACTTTACTTAGCTTCACCTTGACTATACTACTTACCTACCTCTTAAATAATGCACAATTCTTAACCTAGGAATGAGTCTTAGGCCCACCGAGGCTACAGAACATCTTAAAATAGCCTAGGGATGATAACTGAGAGTTTGAGACATTCTTAAGATGCCTCGAGCTTTAAGGACCAATGCCTTAGTGACGCCTTCGGTGACACATCACCAATGGCATCAGCCCTCGAGCTACCTGGAAAATCAACGGCAATGCATTGCTAATTCATGTCACCAGTGGCAACGCATCGCCAAATAGCGTCGCCAATGCATTACAGCATTGTACAACAGCGTGCGAACTTGCACGAAACTTGCTCAAACTTTCCCATCCCAAGGTCAATTCACATGGGGTCTTGTTTTTAATTCATTCCCACACATAATGCTACATTTTTATGCATTATTTAAGCTAAATTAACTTGAACCCTTACCTCAAATTCAGCAACAAAAGTAAGAATCAAAGCACAAGCACACTTGAGCTCAACCAAGAGTTCCAATCCTAAAACCAACGTGATATGGCACCAATAACCTCAAATCAAGACCATCTTTAGCTACTCAAACAACTTAGAACTAGCTCAAAAAAAAACCAAGAAGCTTACTTTAGGTTTCAAGTCCAAAGCAAGCATAAAAAAGTCAATTGGAAGCAAGAACACCAATAACAAGTTGGAGGTTTGTTGGATTCACCTTGGGACCTTCAAATTCAATGGAAACTAGTGAAATTAGGGAGGTTTAGAGCACAAATTCTAGTGGGGAGAGGGAGCTATGGATTTGGGAAAGAAACAAATGGGTAAAGGAAGTCAAAGTTACCCAAAATATCCTACCCACCACACTAAGTCACATTTCTTATTTTCTTGCCCCTTAACCCTCAAGTTCTCATTTGTTTCACTTTAGTCACTAAACACTCACCAAAAACCATCCTTCCTTGGTCCTAAAGAATGCCTAAAAGCCTCTTATACTAAGCCTCTTGGGCACTTAATCCACTTAAGTCATAAATGGCTCAATTGAGTACTTAGTGTAATTTTTTCACTGTTCTTTCAAATAATGGTTCTGTTAGCTAGGATAACTTTTGGTCTTGACTTAACTGGTCAAAATTCTTTACATGACCCTAATTTTATAAAAATTACAGTCATGATACTCACTTAGGTCAAAATTACCATTTTGTCCCTTTTGACTCTTAGGTGCCGAATCACACTTGGGAACTGATATTTATTTATACTTAGCTTGTCTTTCTTGCTTAATAAGGTGCTAACTTGAGGTGCTTAAGTGAAATCACTTAAATAAAACATATTTACTCAGTCAAATGCAGTTGTTGACTAGAAGAGTCGTCACATCTGTGACCCACTATTCACATATATGCCTTGCCTCCTTATTTTCTTAACAAAAAATCACAACATCATATATATTTTTCATCAGTTTTTTATTGAAAAACAAGCTAACAAACATATCATTTCTTTTACCATCCTTAGTATTAATACACTTGCCTATTCTAGCATTCTTTGTTCACCTTCTAAGAATATATAAAGTAGGAATTGCAGTAAGATTTCTCACATTAAAAATTCAAAGAATATGCAAACAAAACCATCTCATCTCCTAAAAATGCTTGCATGAACAATTTACCTTAATGGAATCATTGTTTGTAAAAGACAAAAAGCAGTAAAGTCCTTCAGAATCTTAATTTGCTACTTCATACTTAAAAACACCATCAACCTCCTTTAACAACTTTTAATCAGCAAAAGAACTAATCTCAAGCTCATCCTCAAACTTTTTATAGATACGAAATGTATAAACCTCAGCAGCATGCTTCAAAAGTGCACAACAGAACTTCGCACTCAATGAACCTCAGACGAAAATCTTCACCAACCTCGACATCTTTCCATTTTCTAATTCTTTACTCAATCGAATGAAACATTGACAAAAATGATGTCTAGTTGCTGCATATCCCATTCAACATGTGGTTTGTACTTTTACTTTTCTGAGTTAACAATATCCCTACAAAAAGAACAAACATCAATATAAAAAAAGAACATAAATCAAGGAATAAAAGAACATACATTAATTCATAAAAGAACATATACCAGTAACAAAAAAATTATAGACATTTTACTGAAAGAACAAACACCAACAAACAAAACAACATACAAGAATCTATAAAAGAACACATATATATGGCAAGTAAGAAAATATAAACTAAGTAGTGAAAAAACATACATGCACTAATTCATGAAAAAAACAAATACAGGTAACACAAAGTACATGCACTAATTCATGAAAAAACAAATACAGTTAACACAAAGTATATAGACAATTACTGAAAGAAAATACAGGTAACAAAAAATATATAGATAATTACTAAAATAACAAACATCAATATATGAAAGAACATCCAAAAATCTATAAAAGAATAGACACAGTGAGAGATGGGAAATTACCTGCTGAAAAAACATCTCTGCAGTAAGCAAGGCACCACTTCTCCTGCATTAGAAATACACTCTTCAGCTAACTATTACCTTCTAAACCAAATGTCTTAATCATATTAGACCACTTTTCAATATACTCATGAACAATAATACAACCATAAAAACACCAAGTTAAAGCTCTAGAAAATTTTTTTGTTGTCCATTAACTGCCCTAAATGTTTTCGTGCATTCTGTGAAATGTGCCATAGACACAATCTATGCTTAGAACTAAGCAAATGTCTCTCAATAGCGAGCATAATGGCAGCATCTTGATCTATCATAAATGTTGATGGGTGAACACCTTCCATACTCTCCAAAATTGATCAAACAACCACCCAAATGTCTCATTCTGCTTATTGACCAAGAAACCACAACAAAAAATAACAATCTGTATGTGATTGTTCTCTCCAACAAATGAGGCACAAATGAGACAAAAGATATTTGCTCTGTCTGTTGTATAAAAAACAACAACATTACCAAAGCATTGATAATCTTTATACATATGTTAATCTCCCAATATAAAATTACCCAAACAACCGTCAATGATTTGATATTGATAGTAAAAATTTTCATCACAGACAAATCCTTTTTTAAAACAATCAAGCAATGACTGTGCATCAGCACTCCCAATCTGAATTAACTTTTCACAAGTAAAAAAATTGTATAAATTCCTCTTCATAAACCCAACAGACTTAATACCCTTGCATTCATGGTACATTATCCTGAATGCATCTATAGCTCAAATACTAATTTCCATGAAAGACATCAACATATTCTTTTTTCTCTTATCTATATGCCTAACAGCATGCAAAAATGAGTCTGATACTATGGAACAAATGGATGACTATGCTGATTATCATGTCTATCACACTTGCAAGTACCACTCACATCAATTTTAAACCTCACAAATGCTCTACAATTAGAACAAAAATTGTCCCTTTTGTGACTTCCATCAATTGAAGAACTATGTTTCTTACAAGCACAAGAATAGAAAAACTCCCTTCCATGACAAGAACTATCTACCTTACGATGGAGCCTAGTTTTCCTTACATCAAAACCATGGCTAAGACCATGTTCCTGTAATACTCATACGTTTCATTTTCATCGCCAAACTCCATAGTAGTCATATCAACCCTTTCAAATCCATCCTCTTCAGAATAACCTACATGCCACTTCATTTTAAGAACATATACTACTTCAAAAAAGAACAAACTCTAACACATAAAAGAACATATACTTCCCCCTTAAAGAACATATGCATTATGCAAAAGAAATATGTAACTCTAGCATAACAAAACAAAAAAGAACAAACTCTTTAGTATAAAAGAACAAAGCTAAACACATAAAAGAACGTATTATAAAAACATATACATTAATTACTAGAACGTCCGTAACATACACACACACACACACATATATATAATAAAAGAACAATCTCCAAAGCACAAAAGCACCATACATTTCTTCAAAGAAGAACATATCCATTAATTTAAAGAACATAAACATCTATAATGAGAATATTGAAAAATAAAAAAACAATGTCTAAAGTAGAAAAGTACAAACAGTTATGTAAAAAGGAAGAAAAGAACATAGCCATCTAATATATATTATAAAAGCAAGATACACTTCAGAGTAAAAATGACTTTTCACATAACAGAGTAAATAATATATCAACACGTGGCAATTTAATTATTTTTGGTAAGAAATTGATATATTTTTAAATTTTTTTCTCAATTTTAACCTTGAATTGTCTAGCCAAACTTCTAACCTCAAAAAACGTTTCTTCTAATTCCATAACTTTGGCCTTTCAAAGGCTTTTCTTCCCTTGCAGGAAGAAAACTGGGCAATTCGATCTCGATTTTCCAATTACCATTTTCTTCTCCTTGATCGATTGATTTCAAATGAATTCCCACCTATCAACTATTTAATCATTGTACAATCCATGGCAAATCAATCGTACTGGTCAATTCTGAGTGCTAGGTAATCAATCCATTGTAAATATAATTAAGAGCATGATAAAGATTTTAAATGTGATAGGAGTTAGGAGTTAAGTAGCCACCACAAATCACGCTCTCGATTGAAAGAACGTTCTAGGGACTATGATCACCACAGGTACTTTTTCTTTGGCTTATTTTTTATAAAAATGTGATGTTCATATTCTTTTAAATTGAAAGGGTGAAATGGATCCCTTAGTTATGTGTTTCCATGTGTGATTGGTGCTAGCATCGACCATCGTGCATCTTAACTCAACTGCCTCTGATTCCAACTTTGGCCTCTTCTTTCAATCCAATGCTTCCCCTGGTTGCCCCAACATCCCCCTATGATTTGCAAGGCCTCTACCAGCCCTTTAATGTCTTTCCAGTCATGCCCTTTTCATTCACTACTATGGCACAATGTCCCGATCCAACACTAGCTTCCACCGTCCGTAATGGACAATCCCAGCGCACCATCATTCAAGCTCAACAGGTTCTTTACTCAGTTTATTCTCTTACAACAATACCACCACCTTTAGAATTGAATTTAACCTAGATTTTTTTAGGTCAAGATAAAATATGGGTCGGTAGTGATTTTGCTGAAAGCGCTAGATAAAGAGCAGGAAGATGCTCTGAAAGTGAAAAAATGGGGAGTAGATATGTTTCAGAATCAGGCGGCCATGAGTCAAGGGATAATAATCAAGCAGAGGCTACCGACCGGTCCATCATTACCCTACATCAGTCCATTTCAATTTTGATTGTAGAATGAAGGTAATACTCATCCTAATATTCTTGAGGAGATCATCTGGCACAAGGATGTGAACGTTTCAAAATTAACTCTTTTAATTGATCTTCTAGGTTCTCCTGGAAAATTGTGCTGGCCTTTGTCTTTTAGAGATATATTTATGGTTGTTTTTAGTGTTAAGGTAATGATGGTGGTGATTGGTTTGTAGATAAAGCACAGGCAACCACATTATTCTTTGAAGAAAGCCTTTGAAATTACGCCTTTTCATGACATTTTGTTGGAGCTCTCAAGGTAGCCCATCTTTGAACTCAATTGCATGGTTTGATTGCTGTAGTCAAAAAGGCTTTTCCAAGTCAAGGCTTCTCCGCTCAAGATTTTGTTGGAGCTCTTAAATACAAAAATAGTACATCTAATTTGCCTTGTGGTGTTTTTTTCTTTAGTTAGGTTGTTTATTGGGTTTATTTAGGTTGTGTATTAGCATATCTTTTTAACTAACATAGAATAACTGTTAAAATGCTCTGGTAGAAATAGTTTGGAAATATGCCGTGTTCAACCAAACATGTGATTCTTTTTTCACAATCCCCCTTTGTAAATTAAAATATTAATTTTACAAGATTGAAAGTATGTTGGAATATGAATTTTTGATTATTCCTGTAATATGCTAGTAGTTCCTTCTTATGAATAGAATTGTGTCAGCATGACCATGAATGAGCCTAAAATTAGACAAAATGGAGAAAGAAGACTTGTCTAATTTGAGTACATAGGATTAAGGCTTAGCTCTTCACCCACACATATACAAAGAATGAAAATGGAAGGCTCTGTTGAGTTAACATAACCTAAAAGAACTCAAGAAAATGAAAAGCCAAATCTATTATTGAAACATAAAAAGCCTTTGCCTTCATTTCTCTATTTCTTCAAACCAGAAAGTAGAGCATAACAGACGCCTAATATAGAAAGATGCAATATATAACTAGAATATTAAAGAATTCAACGTCTTCATCATTAAAGTTTATTCAGTTCCTAGGTAATGGATGCCATTGATTGGGTAATTTAGAAGGCACACGAAAAGACTAGATCGTGGGATTAAGGCAATTAATATGTAATAGAAAATACCATCCTAGACTCATGGCTAGACAATACAAATGAATGTTCCATTATTGAAAAGAAGTGGGACTTATGTTTCGTTAAAAAGTGAAAAATGTTCTCGAGTTTAAGTGTGAATTTTATTTCTCATAGAGTGGTAGCTGAAATAAGTTCAAAGGGGAAAAAATGAAATCACATTATGGAGTGGGCAAAGGCTAAATAATTTGAAGGAAGCAACTATGTAGGGTAAGATTGATTCAGTAGAATCTTGTGTTTTATAATTAGGTTGCCTGTTAATCTAGCTGATTAAGAGGTAATGTTTATTCCTTCTTTTACTAACATATAAATGTTCCATATGTAATATGGGCATGTGATACTTAGCTACTATTTTTCCTTTGTTTTGGCACAACTTCTCCAGTGCAAAAATTGTTTTGGTCAGTATGTAGAAGGGACTAAAAGTTTCCCAAGTCTCGGACAATTGCAAGTATAGTCTAGCAATTCCATTATAGTACTTGTAGTGTGTAAGTTTGAACTTATCATATATTGTTGCCACCAAAGTTGCTATATAGTAGAATCATGGATGCTACATTCAGCTGTGGCTGTAAAGTTTCTAAGTGAGAAGGGATTGTGTGAAGCTTTCAACTTACCTTGAAAAAGCTGAGGTGAGTTGTTGTTGAGTTAGTTGGTTGATTTGTTGGTTGGTTATTGTTTTGTTCTCCTGATTTAAGATTTATTATATACTTGAAAGAAGGAGAAGCAGTTCATTATATTCAGTTTATACATTGATTTCTATTGGACAGTATAACGTTAAAATATGTGATGTATTTTTTTTACTCTTGTGTTTGTGTTGGGGTGTGGGCAAACAATTACTTCCTTATGCCATTTTTTGTATACTGTTTCTAACCTTTTTTTTTTTTCAGGGCATGCTTTGGTACAAGAAAGTATTGTCATGCATGACTAAGAAATGTGGTATGTGCTTACGCTCAATTGTTGTTTGAGGTCATTTGAAACAATATTTGGACATAGTACTTTTGGTTCTCAAGGATATATTTAATATTTTAATTTTCTTGTAAGCGATGCAACATATACATGCACTTTCCATTTGTGTCCAAATTGTGAATCGATTGCCCTTTACAAGGCATGGTGCTTTTGTCTTTTGACTCTGTTGTTGTTTTTATATTACCTTAACTTATCTTAAATACTATCAATTTATCTCTAATCTAAATTTAAGTTTGAGTTTTCTAGGAACTAAATTAAGATGCTACTTTCATACGTAATTTTTTTTATATATGCAATAAAATTTTGAATGGTTGACTAATTTTTCAACTTGGGTAGAAGACTGCACCTACTAATTGACTTATAAGATTAACATGTGAGAGACCACCAACATAATCTAATAGTCTCCAACATGAGCCATTGGCCAACAAGTCCCCTTTCAAAAATATATGTGTGTGTGTGTGTGTATTCAGACTGTTTTTTCTTTTGTAAATTGGCTGTATTCATTGCTAGATTTTTAAGAATTTTTTTCCAGCTGATCATATTTTATTTTTCTGTATTCTATGATGAAACCATATTGTTGAGTTTGGTTTGTTGCTATTTGCCTTAAAAAGTCACCTGCTTGTAGTTTTAAAATATTACATATTGCTCTTATAGAACTCCAACTACTTAAACATTCTACATCGCTCTTATAATTATCAGGTCCCAAGTCATACAATTACTTTTCTTTTTAGGTTATAAATATACAATTCTCTATTTCTTTTATTTATTAAAAAATAAAAAGAATATCAATTAACTGCTTTTATTTCATATTGCAATATGTCAATTATTGATAAATATCTCATAAAATACAACATTTTAATTACATATCAAATGAAAAGGAACAATTTCAATAGAGTGAAAAAAACTCAAAAGAACAAACGATTCTGGTGATTGTGAGTCAATGTATTTTTATGCAAAAGAAATATCTATGATATTGAAAGAATACACGCACACACACACACATATAGTTTTTATTTATGCACATAATTAGTGTGCTTATATATCATTTAGATATAAATTAAAACAAAAAATCAACATTAATACCAATTGTTCTACAAATATGAAATTTTTTTAAATAAATGAAGCATGAAACTTGCTACTACATAATATAATTTCTGGAGCCACCACTGTCCTTAGGCATTTGGTTATGTAGTCTATGTGGTTTGAGTCCATCATCCTTGAATTCATATCAAATGGTTTTTTTAGTTTTGAGGTGCATAAGAAAAAGTAAAAACCAATCATATAGTCAGCCTATGACATCAACCAATTGCTTTTTTTTTTAATGTTTTTGACATGGTGATCACCTAATGTGCCTTTTGTTTGAGTGCCATTCCAAATGTATGCACTTATACATATGAGTGGTTTTCTCTCCAAATTGAAAGGAATTGAGAAATAAAACCAGCTAGGAATCATGTCTAAAGTAACGGCTTTCAGTATTTGTAAGTCATCTTCGTTTAGTATATTACCAGCAATTATTTGTAGAATGCACAATAGAAAATAATAAGGAATATAATACTCCCTTCGTCCCATAAATTTTGATACATTTGACTTTTTGTTGTATTTTGACTCAATTTTATTCATATTATTATTTGTTAGAAAAAATAAAAAAAAATATATTTAGAAACTACATATCTTGAATTATCATTCATATACAAAGATTTTTTATTTATATATTAGAATGTTGAAAATAAAAAATCATAGATTAATTGCCAAAAACAAATGGAGCAAAACTTTTGGGACGGAGGGAGTAGTAATTTTATATATTTGTTGCATTTTGAAAAATATTTAATTTTCAAAGGGCAAAACTTCGAAGCTATTGGTGATCGGTTAAATTACCGTATAAATTGGGGTTTCAGTTTAATCTACATATAGTTCCATTATTTAATTTTCAGCTATACTTTTATTTATATTTTTTCATTATAACTCTAGTTCTTTTCTAATTTTATGAGAAAATTAAATGGATTAATCAAAATTTTAAATAAGCTAATGTTGGCCTAGTAGATTTATACCATGGTTACTGTACACATATGTGCAATTAGATATGGGGATAATTTCCAACTTTACCCTTTATCCTAAATCAGTTTTGTTTTCCCAACGATGGCCGCCATCATCAATTCTCTCCAACGCCGGTGACAAGAGGAGAGATGCGGAGCACGGAGTGAAGGGAGAAGATCGGGATGCTGAAGAAGCAGTCACCGGTGACAAGAGAAGAAAGATCGGGAGCGTGAAGTGAAGGGAGAAGATCGGAATGCCGAAGAAGCAGTTGCCGGCGATGAAAGAAGAGAGATCTGGAGCGCAAAGTAAAGGGAGAAGATTGGAGCACCATAGAAGCAGTCACCAACGACAAGAGAACAAGATCAAGAGCATGAAGTGAAGGGAGAAGATCGGAACACCGAAGAAGCAGTCACCGGCCAATAAAAGAAAGATAAGAGCTCGAAGATCCAGGAGCGGTGAGTGACAAACGAAGATCTAGGAGCGGTTGCGGTGAGCGGTGATGAAGATCCAGGAGCGGTAGGCAAAGAGTTTGTGGCAGACGGATCAGAGGCAGATGAACGAGCAACGGACAAAGCCACGAATGCCAAGGAAGCTGAGGAACCATGAACGGAAATGATGAGATCCGGAAAATGAATGGCATCGCGAGATCCAGAACGAACGGCCAGGGGCAAGGCGAGCTTATTTTTTTAATTTTTTAAATGATTATTTAGACACTTGCAAATATTGATTTATACACTTTTAAATTTCTATTTGAACACTTCTTTTATTATTTCGTATACATTTTTTTATCATTAAAATAAATTATTTGTGTATGGCTTTAGACATTTTGTCACTTTTCTTTAGAAACTTTTACACATTCATTCAGACACCTTTTTATTGTTTCAATTAGTTTTTTTTAAAGAGTAAATTGTCTACGTATTAGTCTGACACTTAAATATTTCTTTAGACACTTTTACACATTCATTCAGACATTTTTTTTATTGTTTCAATTAGTTATTTTTGAAGAGAGTAAATTGTCTATGTATTGGTTAGACACTTCTAAATATTTCTTTAAATACTTTTCGGTATCCATTCAGACACTTTTCATTTTTTCGAACACAACATATGACGTATACGGTGAGGTCATGACGTATGACAGTTCGGTGGCAGTACCGCACCGGCACCGGCACTAGAAAAGGCAGCAGTAGCAAGCTAGGGTTTTTTGTAGAGAAGAATATTTTAACTAAGGGTATTTTTGTTAATTTTTTTGATGATTTATGCCTTATATATAAAAAATTAAGAAATGGGTTAGTATGTCTAATTAGATATATGTGCACAATAAAAGAACTGGTAGATTTATTGTGGCCAAGATATTTTTTGAGTAAATTAATTTTGTAGAATAATAGTTATCTTTTTATGATGAAAGTTTGGAAAAATCATAAAACGACTTCTAAGGATCACTATAACCTATAGTTGACCTTGCTTATTTTTATTGAAACCAAAATGATACCAAATTAGCAATTGTTTCTTTGTACATATACGAAACACCGCGTTTGAAGAGATCTGGTATCAATTGAATGAAAAGCATATTTAGCAAAAAAAAACAAAAAATCGTGACACATAACGCAAACACACATGAAAATTTTTAAAAAAGAAATGAAAAAAAAGGTTTAGATCATAGAGATTTACACTAGAGAAACAAACACAAAACCATATCTCCGAATGTTACTTCCAGGAAGTCAAAAAAAAAAATCTGCTTGATTTTGCTAGATCAACACTCAACAAGTGTTTAAATTGAATATAAAATAATACATAATAACTTATTTTATAAAAATTTAAGTAATATAGTTTAGCAGAAATTATTAAATTAAAATTAATGTATTGTGATGGGTTATCTCATAAGAGTAAATTATTTATATTTTTTTGAAAAACAAAATTGGTTCAGAAAAATGAGCAATAACAGCCCAATCCAATATGTTTTCAATTGGCCAAATTTTTTTAGGCATAAAATGCACAATAATGAGTCCTGTCCAACAATTTGCCCAAAATAGATCAATGGAAAAGCTTTGAAGAAAAATGTGCCTAATATACCAGCTTTTACAACTTTGGTCCTTAAGGTTTCCTACCTAATAATTAAAAACCCAATTTGCAATATTTAAAAAAGAAAATTGAGCATCCATATCCTTTTTTCTTAAAAATAATTTCTTATTTGAAGTAATTAATTTTATTGAATCTCCGCATGTGTTATACTTTTTGGGTTTTTATTTATTCTTCTTACTCATTGACAACATTACAATAACAAATTTGTATGCACGAATCATTATTATAGTGAACAGGATAAAGACCAATCTCAAGCAACACATGAAGAAGTTGACAATTTGTCTACATGAATTTTAGTAATGTTTTTCATAAACGTTCAACGTTCATGATTAATTTTGTTCAAGATACTTAAGACCATGTTAGGATCAATTCGGTTATTTTTATTTTTGTGCTTTGGTGATAATAATTTTCAAAAAAAATATTTGTTTACCATTAAAATATATACTATTTTGCTTGTAAAATATAATTTTAAATTCCCTAGCAACACTGAGTATGCACACTAGTTACTCCTAAAACGAAAAAATTGTAAACCATAAAAAGAACAAAGTTACTCATAAAAGCAAACTTTGCCAGACCGAAAGGCGCTTAGGCACATCTATAAAGCTAATACAAAAACACAAAATAACATTGTCTGAAATAGAAAAGAACAAACACTACTCTTAAAAAGAACATATACTACTATTGAAAAAAACATGTACCTTTAACATGAATATCACAAGAGATTGCCAATTGCCAAAGAGTTGGACAATGTACCTAAATCAGATTCATCAAAAGTAGATATCAAAGACAGAACATCTACTCCACAATCTAATCTACTAGAAACAGAAACAGAAGAACCTAGCAAACAAAGCAAAGCCAACAAAACTCATCACAAATTTAACAAAAAAAAAAGTTGAAATATGATCTAAAAAAATGAAACACAAATAAACATAAAAAATCTTGTTCATACTTGAATTTACACATAAATCCACGGAGTGAAAGATGTCAGACAATTGAGGTAAAACATTCAAATTTAGATCCATTACACTATCAACCACTGACACTAATCAAGAACACCTATTTCAGCAACAAAGAAAAAAAGAAAACAAGATGTAGGGCCTGAATAACACAAATTGATAGATCAAAACTAAAACAGCTATACAAACAACAAAAAATTCAAACAAAAGAAGAATGATTGATGCAACCCGTAGGTCTCGAAGCAAAGCTAGAGCAAGAAAATAGAGCAACTAATTTTCTCAAGAAATGACAAAAAAAACTGGAATAGGTTTAAATAATGTCAAACTTGTAATTATAAAGGAAAAAATGTCACATTGGCACAGTAAATAAGCTAGGGGCACATGTGCACTTGTCGTATACAATAATCGGTCAAAAAGAAATAACCTAATGGAAAAAACTATGTGAGCTTCCCAAACTTTATGTATTATTCTAAAATTACCCCACATAAATCTAAAAGATTAAAAATTACTAAATTGTCTTAATATAACTTCAGCTGGAATTTTCACTCACATTGTTTACAAGCCTTTGAAAAATAAACTAAGTCAAAACCAAAATCTGACTTATAGGCCAAGGAAAGCTTTTGGCTGGCTTTTCAATAAATTTTCTTTTACTGATAAAAAAAAAGACTAATTTTGACCATGATACAATCATTATCTCTCAAAACTCAAAATATAAAAATAGTAGAGCTCTTTCTTAGTTTTTCACAACATATTGAATCGTCTTTATTGGAGTTTGGCGAGAGAGTTATGACCAAAATATAAAGACATATCTAAACTGCCCATAATCACCTAAATAGCTTTGCACTTAATATCTTCAATTGCATCCTAAATCAAAATATAATGAATATATTTGGATAAAAAATAAATATAAAAACTAAACATTACCGAAGAAGTGGGGATTGGACCAACATAATGCCTAAAAATGCTACTTGGGAACATTACTTAGACCTTATTTGTCATTAACTTGACTTCCAGAGCTTTTAAGGGCAAGAGCTTTATTATGATTTAAAAAATAATATTTGACATTCTTTAAAAAAGATACTAATGGACAAAATACATATATTTTGAATAAAATGGCATATACTGTAACTTTATTCAATAAAAAAATTTTGTAATCATGCCTTTTATTTAATATTTTACTGGCTCATGTCAAGTTAACCAAGTTTTTCATGTGCTTTTTTAAAGAATAATGCCAATAAAGTTACTAGTATAATATTTTTTTGGGACAAAACCATAAATTTGTAATATACAAAATGTACTCATTTAAAACTATTTGTTACAAGGATGGGTTCAACAAAGGTGTATAATCTCTTATAGGTTGAAATGATAAAATTTAAAAAAAAACTTCTATTACAGAATAAAAAATATAAAAATTAGTTATTATTACTCGTTTATTGAAATTCACAAAAACAAAAACGAAAAAAAAAAAGAATTCCCAAAAGTCCCTCTTTTGTGCCACTTCCTCTTCTTTCACAATCTAATTGATCACAAAGCTTGGTAAGGCGTGGGACTAACCATGAGATCATTCAACCTTTTGACACCGACTCCGAATTTCTCTGACATCTTTCAGTCTTTGCCCCTAGCACTATTGGGGAGCTTCCAGTCGAAATGGAACAAGAGCTAAGCCAAATGAAGCTCCACATTGGGCTACGTGAACAGGATGACGAGGCAGAACCTCTGTGCACTGCCAAACGGAATGTACTCCATGTTCCATATTCATCATCCTAATTTGTACAATAACTTCCTTCATCCAAGTCCTCAAAGAAATCAGGCAACTTAATTGCCAATTGATTTTGGCCCTTAGCTTTATCACTTTGAAACTTGGTTACCTCAACAAGGCTTTACCATGAATTCCTACATCAACGAGCTTGAAATGCTCCTTCATCTTATTGGTTGCATTGGTAAACTCCTTTTCTTCATCCAATTGTAGTTCAAGCTCGAGTATCCTCGCTTTCTCATCACACTTCACATCAAGATCAACACCATCATCACTCGCACTACTTTCTTCCTCTAAGTTTTCATCGTTATACTCATCATTATGTTGAACATATATCTTAATGTTACCATACTTCACCGCATGCTTTGTCATGTCCCTTATGCTTGACTCATCATGTATGACATGTAACCTACCATTTAGGCATCATTCAGGTTCCTTATAACAAATACTTTTGATGTCTATAGTCTTAACACCTAAGTCATTTAATGCATCTAACAAGCACTAGTATGATATCATGCCATCCTCATATTTCTTAGAACACGTCTTATAATCAACCTATGCATTCTTTTTTCCTCCTTCAAACTTACCACCATAATAAATAATCATAGTAAATATACCCATTCTGAATGTATTACAGTAAAACAACCAAATTGGGTACCTTTAATTCTTACTCTAAACACCCATAACACTAACTCAATTGTGAATATTCATCCGACAACTGCCCGTCTTTGTCCTACACTGATTTTGATTCTAGTTACTGTTGTCTCCCTTTTTTCTTCACTTCTTTGCATCCTCTTACCAAATGAAAGCCCTGATCTTCTAAAACAATAATTAAGGCACTAATTATTTCTCTTTTCCCGCCAAATCAAATAAAATACTCATAATATCCCCCCTTCTAGTAGCCCTCAACAAAAAGCAAGTCATTCCACCTTTTTATTTAACCCAAAACCAGTGCTATTTCACTCATGTGTGATCACATGGTGATGAGTTCTTAATTTATATATATTTTTACAATAATTGCCTTAGCTTTTGTTCCAATTTATTAAGTTGATAAGGCTATTAATGATGATATTTTGTGTTTTGAAGGGAATTAAGGCACAATGGCATTTTTGGACTAAAAGGAATCAAGTGGCTCTTTTTGTCTTGGTATCAACTCTTAATGGCTGGAGATGTAATTAGTCCATTTGTTTAATCTTATTTGAGAGCATACGTTGCCGTTTTGGACCACGGAAGGAGACAAATATCCATTTTGCTTTTTAAGCTCCAGTTTTCCTTTTCGCGTGAAGGACTCCAATGTGGCTGGTTTCAGTTTATGCTGATATTTTTTCGTTTCACATGCCAATTCCAAGCTCCCGGTCAACATAAAACCAGCAATTGAAGTCGTCCAATGATTTAATTGCACCAGACCCTTCTTTCGATTGAATGGGTTTCATCCGTCATCATCAACTAGCTGCCCTTTTATTCATTCTACATTGGTTTGGGCGAAGAGCAGCTGCAATTGGGTTTTCAACATCCTAAATCAAGCTGTCGGGCTGCTCTTACTTGTTTAGGAGGAAGCTGAGCACAAGCAAGGTAGCTGGCGCTCGAAAAATTCTCTGCTCAGTAAGTGTTCGACAAAATGCCCGAGAGAGACAATGCAGCTGGTAGAATTGGGCAAATTCTGGACTCCTGCGAATTAATTGGCCAATTAGAGGAGAGTCCAGTTATCACTTGAATTAGAAAAGGTATCTCAAAGAAATTCTATTTTTTTTAGTTCTTTTTTTTAGGCGAATTTTCGCCTAATAAAAAGGATAGAAAGAACGTAGCGCTAGTGGGGGCTCTCGATAGTTTGGAGGTTTTTCTATTTTTTTGTTCTTGTGTTTTTTATCTCAAATATGAGTGAGTAATTTTCTGGTTCAGTTTTAGGAACGATTTCCATCACCAACACCGGTTGTGAGAATTAATTTTTTTTGCTTAAACTTTTTTAATTTCAAGTATTTAATTCTTTGTTGTTCAGATTTATTGCAATTAATTTTTCTGTTCTCGCTTGTTGAATTGGTTATACAATTGTAAATCTGCTTTATTTTCTTTCAACCGCTTAGGTGAAGAATTCAATTACAAGCAAATGAATTGATTGGAGATTACTTTTATTTTTTGTTAGTTCATATGAAGAAGTAAGACAAGTTATTTTTCAAGCTTTTGGATTATTGCCTGGAATAAACTTTTGTTCATTGTTCTTAATGCTAATTTTAGGTTTATTAGAAATTGCTTTTCAATATCTCGTTACTCAAAATTAAGAAATTAATCTGAAGCTTTTTCTGATTAATTTTATTATTAAATTCTTTGAGTTCTTTTTAGCTTTAAAGAGAATCCTGTTTATTTACTTGGATTGAAGAAATATTTTTTTTCGATGATCAACTGCATAATTGGAATGGATAATCAACCTTGAACTGAGTGTTTTTAGTATTGGTTAATTTTATTTTGATTCTACAATTAATTTAATTCAGCATTCAATTCAAGAAAACCCCAAAACCTTTTATTTCAGTTTTCTGACAAGAAGCTTTCGGTTAAAAAATTTCCCGTGAGATTTGACTGGTTTTCACTGCTAGACTAGAAATTTAATTATTCTAAGTTGTTAGAGATACCAGAATTATTTTTTGCGGTTTCAACGACCGACCACATGACTATTTCCATTAGCTGCTAGACTTAAATTATCCAAGTTCAAAAGATCAAGGAATCCTGTTGTCTCAGTCAAAGTTACAAGGCCAACTCCAGTGAATTGCTAAAGTTTGAGGGCTTCTGCTGTACTTTAGCCTTAAAATTATGTACCTTTGAAGGTAGAGAACTTTCACTCAACTATTAGGTTAAATCATAAAACTTGAATAATTGATGTGTTCTAGCTCTCTAAGGTATTAACATGAACTAGTTAGATCACCATGCCTCCTCAACAAAGTTGGCTGGTGAGTTTTACTTGTGCTTGCAATGCTAGTTTGCTTGCAATGCTAGTTTGCATCCTTTAAAGAAAATAAAATAGGAGTGGAGCTAGGATTTGAGAGCTATTTTTCCTAATTTTGTCCATAAAGGTTCTCTCTAAGAAATGCACAATATAATATATCCCTCTATATAGTGATGCGTAAATCCCAAGCCATGTAGGTTTCATACCCTAACTTAATTGGGTCTAATTTTAGTTACAATTATGGGCTCAATTTTTTGGCCATTAATTTATCTAAAATTACGATAAAACCATAATCAAACAATTTGACTCATGCACTCAAATAATTCAGTTGGCTTTAAGTGTATAATCCTATAGGCTTCTATCATATTAACAATAATCATAAATCACATTTATAATCATAAACAATGAACAGTGTCTAGGAACGGATCATTACTACCCAAATGACAAGATAGTCAATGACTGGACTAAACATCATAATCATTTTTCGTATATACCTTTGTCCCTTTGTCTAAGATATCAAGATCGAGCATAAGACATGGAACGTTTCATCCTTGTATAATCCAATCTTTGGTTTCTTGGTTTTAGAGTAGACTAATTAACAAATGGTGACATTGATATCTCATATCAACTCATCCGATTATGGTCATGCATTTTCTTAGTCTCACTCAATCAAGGGGCTCAGAGATATCACTCTTTTTATATAAGAGATGAATCTCATCTTGTAAATCCCTTTGCATGGTATGTGACATATCTAATAATGACTTTTATGTTCACTCAGTTATAAGCAACAAGGGGTAGCATCAAAGTAAGTGACTCATATGTAGGAAGCCTTAATGACCTTAGGTCAAAGGACCACATATACCATCATCACTATGAGAACCGCTTATGGTACTGATATAACTATTCATGTATCGTTCTCATGGTTGGCCAGTTCAGAATACAAATACTTTGACTCGTACCCATATATAAACTATATATCTCATGTTAGTTTTCATATGTGTTAATCTTTATGTGTTATTGTAACTCACTCAACACAAATACTCAACTATTAACGTGTAAGAATACTATTATCTTATAGTTATAATTATATTTTGTCTTGTTACGCATAATCAAAAGGACAAACATAGTTATAAGAGCAATGTCTTAATAAAATATCATGACTCATATGTAAAATATAATCATCTTATGATTGGCTTTGGGGCACACCATAACAACTAGAGCAAAGGTCATATTGAAGAAAATGGTGAAAATGATGAATTTAAAAACCTAGGGGCTAGAGTATTAAATAAAGAAAATTTGAAATTAAAATTTACATTTTTTCCATTTTCCATGTTTTGCCACTTAAGCAAATTTAATGATGGTTGTTTCTAAAATTGCTCCTAATAAGTAATATTAATGGCAAATTTACAGCAACAAATTAATAGTAATTAAATTGCTCCATTAAATAAATCTTAGTGACAATTTTGTGTATTCCCCCTAAAAAATTTAGCCTGTTGTCTACAAAGATGGCTCCTATGGTCCACGGTCCACACAATATCACTGAGTGTATAGCATGCTTTCCTGCGAATCATGGGGCTGTAAAACACAAAGCAGTCAAAAGTTCCCTTATCCACGCCCATCGTTATTTTCTCGTTTACATTCAACTCAATGTTTTTTTTTCTTTGTATTACCTCCGTTTTTCAATACTTGACCTTAAGTTTTAAGGGGGAGTTAAAGAAAAATTGATCTTATTTTGTAGAAAGGTAACGAAATACTACTATCGAGTTTTTACTTGTCTTATATGAAAAAGTATTAAAAAGTAAATGATCCTAAAATTGAATGAAAAGACAATAGAGTCAACAAAATTGAAACCAAAAGTATATTATTAATAGTTAGTAAATGAAAATTTGAAAACTAATTTTTGGAACTATAAGCTCTTTTCTAGCGCCTACATATACAACTAATGTGTTTATGCATCATTAAGATACAAATCTACCAGTCAACAGTAAATTAAAATTAGAAATGATTGGCTAATGTTATCATAATGTGCTATGATTATACATATATGATATTACATCCTTAATTTTTATAAAAATTATACCTTTATCTCAGAATATCTTGTTCTTAAATTTTTTTTAAAATCTCAAATTATTAGCCATCATTTTCTTAAAAGGTTAAAAGTTATCGCTATCATTAATTTATCTTTTCTATAAACCCACAAAAAGTAAACATTTCTTCATTTGTCAACGGAGAGAGTGGTGGCCAGATGCCTCATCTTCTGTTTCTGAGAAAATGGACTCCATGTCGTCATTGGATAGATCAGCACCAGTGACTTGGGAAATGGTGTTTGCCATTTTCTTCTTTGACTTGTTGGACAATGTCTTCGAACATGCTCCTGAGGATTTTCCCCCATTAGCATTTAATGATCCTACTACATCGACAAAGCATACCTGGAAGGTTCCTCAACCTTCAACCGTTGATTCAGAAGGACGACGAAGGGAAACTTCAGCTGTTGAACAAGTTCTTAATTGGCAATCTGAGAACATGGTATCTCAGAATAAAGTTCTCAGCAGAATCGAGCATAACCAAGTCCGCTTGGAGCAAAAGATATCAATTAAGCGTAAATTACAAAATGGTCCCTAATATTTAATTATTATTTCATCTTAGCCCCTAACCTATTGGATGTTCTACTTTGATCCTAAATCTATTAAAAATGTTTCATTTCAGACCTAAATCTATTAAAAATATTCCATTTTGGTTTCTATTGGATGAAACTAATTGACTCAAAGTATTTTTCTGATAACAACTTTTTATATTATAATTTAAACTATCTGGTAATTGCCATATAATAAATTTAATTTGTATAATAATTTTTTTATACTTAATGAAAAATTCAAATCACTTTTTTTCCTCTCTGTTAATTGAATTTATTTCTTTCAGAAAGAAAAAACTACTAATTTAAATTGTCTATTTACTATAAAAAAATATTAAACAGTTTGTGTAAGACAATTATTCTAGGTTGATGAATTTCATCTAGTATGGGGCCAAAATGAAACAATTTCAATAAGTTTTGGACCAAAACAAAATATTCAATAGGTTGCAGACCAAAATGAAAGGCCTAAATGCACCATTAGTCCTCCAATTTTTCCAACTTACACAATTTGGTCCCTTAACTTTTACTCAATATGACTTAGTCCTCAAACTATGCAAAATCATGCAATTTAGTCCTCAAACTTTTTAAATGGGATGACTTAGTCATTCAGCCATCAGGGTAAACTATAATTTTAAGTCATAACATCTAATCTTTTAGCAAAATGACTTTTATTTATGAACTTCCATTATCACCAAACTTGTGGATTAATAAATTTTACTAAATTGTTAAATACATAATTAACTAATTGATAACTTACAAAATGATAATTCAAAAAATTATATAAAATAATTTTAAAAATATCTAATTATACCTTAAACCATTTTTAGAGGAGTTTTTCTTTAAGTAGATTTAGCTTTCAAACAATGTTCTAAATTAATCTTTTTGGTATTAGTATTTTGTGATTTAGAATTAGTATACTACATCATCTCAAAACTAATTCATCCCTTCCAATTCTCGTGCTAATAAAGATGGTACATGCTATAATTTCCTTTTATTTTTATTATTTTTTTTCAAAGAAAAATTTGGGAAAGAATACAAAAAAGAAAAACAATCCAACCTTTAACTTTGGGATAATTGTTTCCTTATATTTTTCCTCAGTTTTTATTTACCTTCTTTATTTTTTCAACTTCTTGCATATTAATGGCTTCTTTATGTTTATTGAAATTTTTTCAAATATAAATACTAGTTGGAATCCATCAAAAGAAAAAAAAAAGTCAATATTCTAATTAATTGGTTAAATTAAATTTTTTGTTTCCCCCTAAATTTCCTACTCTTATTTATATCTAGCCAGAGTAGATAACAAATGATAGTACATACCATCTTCATTAGCTTTTTTTTCCCCAAATTTTTCTTCGAAAACAAATGCTAAAAAGCCAAGGAAGTTATAGTACATACCATCTTCATTAGCATAAGAATTGTAATGGATGAATTAGTTTCAAGATGATGTGATATAATAATTCTAAATCACAAAATTTTAAAACCAAGAAGATTAATTTGGAAAATTGCTTGAAATGTAAATCTACTTAAAGAAAAACTCCTCTAAAAACAATCTCTAAATTCAGAAGTCCCTAAAGTTGCATACTTTGTATGAAAAAATGAGAAAAAAAAATTTATAAAAAATAATTGATCAACATAATAGTGGAGTGCATAAAAAATATTTTTTTCTATTTACAATAAGTCAACCAAAGTCATTTTTTTAAAAAGAAAAATATAAATTATTAAATAATTATATATTTTTAAATTATTATATGTAATGTTTTGAATGATCATTTTGTAAGTTATTTAAATAGTTAACTATGTGTTTAATAATTTTTTAACATTTATTAACCCACAAGTTTGGTGATAATGGAAGTTTCTAAATAGAAGAGTTATTTTGCTGAAAAATTCGATGTTAGGACTTAAAGTTGCTGTTTATTCTAATGGCTGAAGAAATAAGTCGCACCATTTAAAAAGCTTGAGGACTAAGTCACATGATTTTGCAAAGATTGATGACTAAGTCATAGTGAGTCAAAGTTAAAGGACCCACTCATGCAGGTTGGCAAAGTTGTAGGACTAATGGTGCATTTAGGCCAAAAAGAAATGATAACTAAAGGATAGGACCATTTACCCAATTTACTTTATCAATCAATATAAGATGAGTTTTTTTTTTAACAACAATAGAACAAATATATTACTTGAAAAAATAGTTACAATGACAAGCCCACTAGCTAAGAGCTAGATAGGCAAAATCCTTTAGCTCTGAGAATACAAGAAAAAAATTACTAAGCAGCTTAATACCCCATCATCAGTTAACCCAACCTATTACAAATTGCCTGTTTTGAAATTACCATCCAACCAGTATAAGATGAGTAGATCAAAAGTAATAGTTATATATTAATAATTGAATAGTTATAACATGAACTTGGTATATAGGCGAGTTGGTTGAGATTTTGGTCATCAGTTTAAGAGTTTAATTCTTCTTCTCTCTCCAACTTGCATTGAAATACTAAGTTTTAATGTTAAAAAAGTAATTTGAAGTCCTCCATATTTAAAAATAATAATTAATTTTCTCTAACTACTACAAATTCTTAAATCTCTACTTATTAATGATGCTTGAAAAATGATCTTAGAATATTGCAGTTCTATAGAATAATAGCTTACAACAAGATGTCTTTTTTAATATAAAAATTAATATTTGACATCACCCACACATATAAGTGAAAATGATAGCTATTGAAAGATTAGTTTATTTAATAAATTTTTATCACCATAACTAAGGCTAAATTGCACGATTAGACCCTAACATTTAATTATTGTTTCAGTTCTAACCTTAATCTTGAACTTGCACGTTTTGACTCCTCAACCTCACTTAAATTTTTTATTTTGGACCTTTGGATAACGGAACTCGTTAGTTTAAACAGAAAATGCCACATCAACATAGAATTATATGGGAAAATCCTAAGTTTAATCCCTTAAAAATTTTTCCTTTAACCAATAATTTCTATAACATTAAAATCTATCAAAAACCTCCCTTCCCCATCTCAGCCTCTCCCACTACTGCTCCTCCCCCCTCCACTCGACCGCCTCCTTCAGGGTCACCAATGACACCTACACCACCTGCCTTATCAATGCTACCATCTTCCCCCTTGAATCGCTTGAGCTCGTCTGTTTCATGACTCAACCTACAAAAGGAAATCAAAGCATCCTTGATGAGACCACTATTCGAAGCACCACTGCTCTGCCCCTACCTATAGCCACCATTTGAAGTGCCATCGCTCCATCATGACCTTCATTGCCATCTCGAGGCTGCCATTTGAAGCACCAATTGATTCGTTGATTTGTTCAATGCACCAATTGATTCGTTGATTCTTTCAAAGCACCGTTTGAATTGTGAATTTTGGATTCCTACAAGTCTAAATCTGGGAGGCTGACAGGGAGGTAGAGATAAAGATAGTAGTTTTTATTGGATTTCAATGTTTTAAGAAATTTTTGTTCAAGGAAAAAAATTTTAAGGGTTAAGGTTAGAATTTTTCCCTACAATTATATGCTAATGTGGCATTTTTTGTTTAAATTAATGAGTTCTATCGCCCAAAATTCCAAAATTAAATGTTTAAACGAGGTTAGAGAGTTGAAATAAGTAAGTTAGAAGTTAGGGTTAAAACTGAAATAGTAATTAAAGGTTACAGTCTAATCGTGTAATTTACCCCCATAACTAACTAGTCGTTGTATCAAGCAAATTATGATAATTTAATATAAATCTATAGTCATATGTTTTTGTCTTTTTGTTTTAACTATTACACTTATTTTTCTCCAAATAACAAAACAAAACAAAATAAAAAAAGGAGGTAGAAGGACCATTTGTGCAACTTATGGATAAAAGTCTTGGTCTTTGTAGTTTTTCTGTCAATGTTCATTTAAGCTAATTGCTTCTTCTAATTTTTTTAGAGGAAGTAGCTATTTGCTGTCTTTGATCAAGTATTGTTTATTCTTTTAAAGAAATTAGTTGTTTTTTTAATTAGTAGATGTTTGCCCTTTATGTTAATTTTTTATTCTTTTATTAGTTACTGTTCATTTTTTTGAAAAAAAAAATGATTATTCTTTTATTGGTAGTTTTTTATTCTTTTGTCTCAACTTTGGTCATTTTATTAGTTTCCACTTGTTCTTTTAGAGAAACTAATTTTTTTTATGAGTTATTTCTTCTTTTGGAATAACGTCCTATTCATTATCAATACTTGTGTGTTATTTTTACTACAAGGATGAGGATTATTTCCTACAGCTACTTTCTATGGTAGAAATAATAGGATAAATAAATTGAAGTAAAATCATCAGATGCTACGGTGGGGCCAAAGTATCCGACGGTTTTAAGGCAAATTTGTGTCCTACACTTTTCCTGCAGTAGTCTTTTCTATGGTTTTCATGCAAAAAAATATTCCTATGATTTTTTTGCATGATTATTTCCTATGATTTTTTTACAAAGAAAATAATAACAATTCAAATGCCTCAAAATCCTAGAAAGGATAGAGTTTCCTATAATTTTTTTATGACAAAAATGTGTCTCAGAATCATAGGAATTGTGACAGTTACCCTACAATTTGTAACCCTAAACCCTAAAATCTCCCTAAATCCCCAAACACAAATCCTAACCCTAAAACCCTCCCAAACACTAAATCCGTAAGCACAAACCCTAACCCCACACCCCACCCCAAACCTTAACCCGAAACTGGCCTAAACCCTAAACCGTAAATCTCTAAACACAAACCCTAACCATAACCCTAAACCCTATAACCCTAACCCTAAATCCCTAAACTCATACCCTAACTCTAAACACAAATCTTATTAATCCTAAACCCTAAACCCCAGCCCTAATTGTAAATCCATAGACCTTAAGTACTCTAAACGTCTAAACCTTGAGCTATCGGCCCAAACCACTCTAAACTCAAACCCAATAATTACCCTAAAAGTATAAACCTAATTAAAACTCTAATCCCTAACATGTACATTATCATTAATTAACCCTAACCTTCTCTAAACCTTACCTTTAATTAATTTACTTAACACCAGCTTTCAATAGTAGAAGACGAATATGGAGCTTCATTTACATAGTTACTTAGTAACAATTCTAAAGATGATTTTGAGGATGAAGGTTAATTACTTAGTGAAGCTTCCAAAGATGATGAAGCAATTATTGAACTTATTATTATATGCTTCAATTACTATGTGTAACAAAGTTCTGTGTTTAGCACTTCCATATTTAAGTTATACTAGTAATTACTTTCCTCATTTGGGGGCTTGCATATATGTAGTAGTTTTCATATTGATCAATTTCCACATTTAGTAAATTTAATGATGTTATTAGGATATAGCAATTTTCATATTACTTAGTGCGCGCGCGCACACACACACACACACATATAATGTATTATAGAATATACATATATATGCTTAAATGTATATATAATATTGTTTAAATTGTTTATATATGTGTGTGTGTGTGTGTTAAAAATGTTTGTGTATATAATAATAATAATAATAATAATAATAATAATAATAATAATAATAATAATAATAATAATAATAATAATAATAATAATAATAATTGTGTTTTGGGGGGAGGGGAATGAAATTTTCTAATGTGAAGATTTTCTTATGGTTTTGAAAAATCATTACAAAATCATTGTTGGGGTGGGTAAGAATTGCAAAATTTTGGTAGATGGAGGAGAGCAGGAAATGAAAAAAAATTGACCTACATCTGCTACTACCTTAAAGTCATAGGAATACTTCCTACGACTGCTCTACGGTTCCCAATATCTGTGACAGATTCATAGGATAGATCCTATAGTTTTGCTTCATCTCTTACTCCTCATACTCCATTGGCAAAATCATCAGACAAGCCATTTCTTTTATTCATCTCCAACCGCTCGATCTGTTCTCAATCTTTGTCTTTTTCCTCCACGCTAAGCACCTCTCCTCCTCCACGCTGATTTCTCCTCGCCGCCATGTCAATTTCTCCTTGCCACTAGTTGGGTTTAATTCTGCTTCCAATCACACTGCCACCATCACACACTTCCAATTGACGTCGGCCACCATCTCATGCTTCCAATTGTCCTCCTTCGATTTCTCTTCTCCCACTCCTGCCATGCTTGTCCCAACCTGATTTTGCTTCTCCTGCGCTCAATCACATATTCTTTGTATTGATTCGTCAATTTGGCCACTTTAATTTTTCTCTGGCCACCCCTCTTCTACCGTCTTCATCTGCTGAGCCTCCACCTCCACCTAGTTGTGGTGCATGAAAGAGATAAAAGGAATTGAAGGCTATCGGTTGTTTGTTGATTAAGAAAGCAGGGTGAATTTTTAAGCAGCAGTGCTTGAAAAGGTAGGGCAAATATCCAGGTCACCGGAGATGGAGAAGTTTGTCCGCTAGGATGCAGAAGGACACCAATTTATAGAAGAAGGAATTAGGTTAATGTACCTTTAAGTCCTCAAGATTGTGAGGTTCTATTAACTTTAACCTAAAATTTTGTATTCTTTTAATATAATTATTAATTGGTATAAAAAATGTTAAGGGGCCATTTAGGACAATAATAAAAATAATAATTGAATTTTACTATATATATATATATATATATATATATATAGTAAAATTCAATTATTATTTTTAAAATATACTATTTGAATTTTTTTAAAGAGATGAATGTCCTTTAAATTTTAATTAATGCTTAGTTGCACCAATGTGTTTTTGGGAGTCACCACCAATCAGTTTCACTTAGATTGATCGGATACCTTAAAATGGTCTACGAGAGTTTGAAGGGTTTGGAAGTACTATTACGCTAAAATAACCTTATTCTAATGCCCAAAAATTGGCACCTTAATTTTATTTTGATTTCATTTTGATTGCTTCAATTAACTTTCCAAACCATGGATTCTAATCAAACCACCTGGATATAGACTCTTAAATCTTACTCCTTAATTTTTTTGTTTATTTTTACATAATTTATTATTTCCAAACCATAGATCATATCAGACCACCAAGATGAAGAACCTAGAGACCTAACCTATTTTTTTTGTTGAAGATTTTTAGTAAATTATTAATCCAAACCATAAATCCTATTGGATCACCTGGATATGGATATTAAATTTATTGTTAAATATCATCCTAAATTCATCTTGGGGTTTCATTAAACCCAAATAGAATTGAACTTTTCTAATTGTGATTTTAGATGTATTATACGAAGAAAAATATAAGCAAAATTAAGCTATTCTAAAATTAAAAGAAAATTAAGATAAAAAAAAAAGAGATAAAAAAATAAAATAAATAATAAACATCCTAGGTTGTATTCCTATGTGAATTTAATGGTCAAATTTAATGCATTGCCAAACAAACAAATACGAAGAAAAATATAAGCAAAATTAAGCTATTCTAAAATTAAAAGAAAATTAAGATAAAAAAAGAGATAAAAAAATAAAATGAATAATAAACATCCTAGGTTGTATTCCTATGTGAATTTAATGGTCAAATTTAATGCATTGCCAAACAAACAAATAAATGAATAAACAAAGAAAAAATAATAATAAAAGTTTGCTGCCAATGACAAATTTGAAAAAAAAAAGAAGAAAGTTAGTGACTTATATGAATGAATATAGAAAGGTCAAGGGTTAAGTTAGGGTTTTATCCAGAGGAAAAAATTGACAGAGTCGTATTCTAGCAAAGACGGTTCGAGTTCGCAGGTTAAGGGCTGGATCTGGTCTCGATTCTCCTTGTTCCGGCGTTGGTGGAGAAAGCGGCGGCCTGGGATTCAGAAGAGCGACGAAGGCTATTTTAGGGGTCGAGTGGAGGGCGGTCTATGGCATCGGCGGTGGTGAACGGCGGTTAATTGGAGAGAGGGTTGTTGGAGGAGGTGATCTAATAAGACAAGATGACACTAACGTGGAGCAAAAGTGCTGAAAACTAGGAGGATCAAATTAGATAAGAATAAAGGGCCGAGTCTTTAGTTAGTTAGTTTTCTTGTTTCCTAAGTTTCACCTATGTTTGTTATCTTTAACGTTCAAATGTACTGCCTACTTAAGGCGAGATTTTCAATCAGTGAAAAATACAGCAGTTGCAAGTATCTTTGATTCTTTCTTGTTCTGTCATTTCCTTACATTGTGGTATCAGAGCCAGGTTGCAATCCTTGGCTTATCTCCATTTATTCTATCCTCCATTTATACCTGAAAAGAACAATGGCAAATGCAGCTGTTGGAATCAATTCAGTAAGTGTTTCGCAACCCTTATTCAAAGAGGACTTCTATGAATACTAGAGTATCAAGATAAAGACCCTTTTTAGATCTCAGGATCTATGGGACCTTATAGAACAAGGTCTTAGTGCTGAAACCTCAAAAGAAGGAGCATCCAGGGAACTAATGAAGAAAGATGCAAAAACCCTCTTCATTCAACAAGCTATGGATGAATCTATCTTCTCTCGTATTGCTGGAGCAACTACAGCCAAGCAAGCATGGAATATTCTCAAAACTAAATACCAGGGATCATCAAGAGTCATCACAGTAAAATTACAGTTTCTAAGAACAAACTTTGAAACTGCATTCATGAAAAATGGGGAGTCTGTTCAAGACTTCTTGTGAAGGATCTCACTGATGGTTAGTCAAATGAGAGCATATGGGGACAAAATCACAGACGAAACAGTAGTTGGAAAGATAATCAGGAGCCTAACTTCCAAGTTTGATCATGTAGTTGCTGCCATTGAGGAATCAAAAGACCTTACCACACTTTCAATTGATGAACCAATGGGATCCTTGCAGACTCATGAGGCCAGAATCAACAGAACAACTAGAAGAAAGGAAGAGCAGGCTTTTGAGGTTCAGGGGGAGAAGAGCAGATCCTCCCCATACAGAGGAAGAAGGCGAGGTAGATCAGTCCAATGCACATATTGTAAAAAGTATGGACACAAAGAAGATGTTTGCTAGAGCAAAGATCATCAGGCCAAATTCACACAAGAGACAAAAGACAGTGAAGACTATTTGTTCATGGCTAGTGAGGAAACCAATCCACGATCAACAAAAATATGGTATTTGGACAGTGCATGTTCAAATCACCTAACTGGAGTGAAGAGCAAGTTTACAATGCTGGATGAGACATACAAGGCTCAGGTCAGACTTGGAAACAACAAGCAAGTACAAATTCAAGGGAAAGGTAATGTGCTAGTGTATTCAAATGGTAAAGAAAGAACAATTAGGGATGTTCACTATGCACCAGGTTTGGCACACAATCTCATTAGTGTTGGATAGCTGGAAGAACATGGTTACTCAGTCATATTTGAGAATGACTTGTGTTGTGTCAAGACCAGTGCAGGCCACAAGGTGCTAGAATCCAACATGACTGATAACAAGATGTTTTTCAGTGGAGTTTGAATGCACAAACAAGTGTCTAATAATAGGCACTAAGAGTAATGACTCTGAAAAATGGAATCAGAGATATGGACATATCTACATTCAAGGTCTGAAACTTTTGGCCAATAGAGAAATGGTTACAGGACTACCAAGCATTGGAGAACTGGAAAAGGTGTGTGAAGGATGTGCCCTAGGGAAACAAACAAGAAAACCTTTTCCCAAAGGCAAAGCAAAAAAAGCCAACTAGAAGCTGGAACTAATCCACACTGACATATGTGGACCCATGATGACAGAATCACATGCTGGAAGTAAGTTCTTTTTATTATTCATTGATGATTTTTTGAGAATGAGTTAGGTTTATTTCCTCAGTCACAAATCTGAAGCATTTGAGCATTTCAAGAAGTTCAAAGTTCTGGTAAAAAAATAGTGCAATCAGACAATAAAAACCCTAAGATCAGATAGAGGGGGAGAGTTCTGCTCAAAGGAGTTCAACAGCTTCTGTGATGAACATGGGATCAGTAGAGAATTGACAACTCTTTATAATCCAGAACAAAACGGTATTGCTGAAAGGAAAAACAGGATGATGGTAGAGATGGCAAGGGCCATGATGCAAACCAAAGGACTTTCAAATGAATTTTGGGCAGGGGTTATTGCTGTTGCTATGTATCTGCTCAATCTTTCTCCAACAAAGGCAGTGTGGAACAAGACACCCTATGAAGCTTGGTATGACTCAAAACCATCTGTAGCACATTTAAGAATCTTTGGATGTATATGTTATGCCTTAATTCCTATAGGCAGACATAAGCTAGATCGAAAATCCAAGAAATATATCTTTGTTGGATATAGCATGAACTCAAAAGCATATAGATTGTTTGACCTAGAAACAAAAAACATTGTGATTAGCAGGGATGTCAAGTTTGATGAACACTTGAGCTGGAAAGAAGAGGAAAAACTAAATGGCACAAAGATGAACATTGAGGAAGATTCTACTCCAATAGAGATAGAAGTTGAACAAGGGAAACTTGGAGAAGAATCACCTGTCATGACTCCATCAACAATTCCTGAAAGATCACCATCTTCATCAAGCATAACAAAAACCAAAACTCTAAAGGAAATCTACTCCTCAACATATGCAATGTTTGCAGGAGATCCAACTGATGTGCACATAGCCATGAAGAATGAGGTCTAGAAAGAAGCCATGACAGCTGAGATTGAAGCCATAGAGAGGAATGGTACATGGGAGATTGCTGACTTGCCTCCAGGAAAAAAGGTGGTAAGCTTAAAATGGATTTTCAAAACAAAACAGTCCAAAAGCATAAGGCAAAGCTGGTGGCACGTGGGTACACACAGGAGCAAGGAGTTGATTTTGAAGAAACATTTTCACCTGTTGCTAGATTTGAAACAGTAAGGATGATTCTTGCAGTTACAGCAAAGCATCAGTGAACAGTGCTTCAATTTGATGTAAATTCTGCCTTCCTCAATGGAAAGTTGAAAGAAGAAGTGTATGTACAACAACCTCAAGGGTTTGAAAAGTCTGGAAAGTAAGAGAAAGTCTATAGGCTCAAGAAGGCTTTATATGGTCTGAAACACCAGCCTAGAGCATGGTATAGTAAAATAGATGAGTTTTTTTCAAACTCATGGGTTTCACAAGAGCCCCAATGAACCCACCTTATATCTAAAAAGGAATGGTCACAATGTCATCATGGTTAGCCTATATGTGGATGGCATGATCTACACAGGATCATCACCTCAGCTCATAATGGAATTCAAAAGATCAATGATGGAAGAATTCGAGATGACTAACATGGGGACTTTCAGATATTTTCTTGGGCTAGAAGTACAGCAAACCAAAGAAGGTATCCTCATTTCTCAGCAAAAGTATGCCACTGATGCACTAACACAGTTTAACATGGACAAATGCAAAGCTGCAACTACCCCAATGAATACAAATGAGAAGCTGAAAGCTCAAGATGGGACTGAAATGGCAGATTTAAGAAGGTTTAGGAGCTTGGTTGGTAAGCTACTTTTTTTGTCTCATACTCGCCCAGACATAATGTTTGCAGTGAGCCTAGTGTCAAGACACATGCAGAATCCTACTAAACATCATTATGGTGCAGCCATGAGAATACTCAGATACATTTCAGGAACAAAAGACTATGGCATCTGGTTCTTGAAAGATGCAGACTTAATTTTAGAAGGGTATACTGACAGTGACGGGGCTGGAAGTCAAGAAGATAGAAGGAGCACTAGTAGGAATTGTTTCAGTCTGGGGTCTGGACCCATATCTTGGCTATCCAAGAAACAAAGCACAGTTGCTTTATCTTCAATAGAGGCAGAATATGTTGCTCCCAATACTGTTGCCTGTCAAATTGTTTGGCTCAGGAGATTGCTGCACGATTTAAATCAACAACAAAAGGGAGCAACCACACTTTTTTGTGACAATACTTCTGTTATGGCCATGACAAGGAATCCTATTTTGCATGGAAGGACTAAGCATATTGAAATCAAGCACAACTACATAAGAGAATTAGTCAACAAGGGAGATGTAGAAGTGAAGTTCTATAAAACAGAAGACCAAATGGAAGATTTGTTCACAAAGGCTCTGCCATTTGGAAAGTTTGAAGATCTTCGGAGAAGACTGAACATTGGCTCAATGGGGAGTGTTGGAGGAGGTGATCCAATGAGACAAGAGGACACTGACGTGGAGCAGAAGTGCTGAAAACTAGGAGGATCAGATTGGATAAGAATAAAGGACCGAGTCTTTAGTTAGTTAGTTTTCTTGTTTCCTAAGTTTCAGCTATGTTTGTTATCTTTAACGTTCAAATGTACTGCCTACTTAAGGCGAGATTGTCAATCAATGAAAAATACAGCAGTTGCAAGTATCTTTGATTCTTTCTTGTTCTGTCATTTCCTTACAAGGGTCACAACAGGGGACAAGTGCGATTCAGCTCTGCCTATCCTCCTTCCGATTTGCATCGCCAGAAGCATGTGGGTGCGCCGATGGAGTGAGGAGGTGGCGGCGGGTCGGTGGCATTCAGGCTGGTAGCGTGTGGCTGGAAGCTGGTGAATGAGCAAGGGCGACGAGCTTGGAGAAGAAGGTTAAGGCTTCTAGAGAGCTGAGAGCAAAAAATCAGGGGGCTCAGATTGCAGTTTTTTCTTTCTAGCTAGGAGGTTAAGGCTGGCAAATTTCTTCCTTCCTTTTCTTGAATAAATGCCCCTATTTATAGTGTCAGTATCATAAAAGTGATTAAAAACTAAGTTTGAGATTGAACCTTACCAAAAATCAAGTTTTTAGAGATTTAAATCAATTAGGATGCAATCTAATGAAGATTTAAATTTCACTCGAGTGTTTTTCTGTTCCAAAACCAAAATGCTCTCAGGTTTGAAAAATTGCTTTAGTTTCAACACGTTAAAATATTTTCACCCTGTTGAAACTGTAACTCTAGGTTTTTCTCACTTCCAAACTTTCAAGCTTCAATGAAATTTTCATCACAAAGATTTCTTTCTTCACAAGTAATGCTTGAATCACCGTAAATATTTCAAATATACTTAAGAAACAATTTTCCTTCCAAAGATAAAAAATTTATCAACAATAGACCAATGTATAAGTCTTTAGGTAGAGTTTTGAAACACATAAAATAAATATGTTTTGTTATTATCAAAATCAAATAAATATGAGCTATAAATGGAACAAATCCAACACATAAAAACTTTTAAGCTGTTAATCTGACTCACACTTTATGTGAAATTGAAAGTCAATCTGAAATTTCTAGGATTTCTCAAATTGGCCCAAAGTTTTATAAAAATAACCATATTTTTCCATAATTTCATAGAATCACCAGATTTGGCTCAAACTATCTAAAATTGACAGATTTGCCCCAAACTTTCCAATTTTACCTAGAATCTTTAAAAACCCTCTGTTTCTACCCAAACTTTTTCTTTTTGCCTAAATTAACCTTACAAAACCTTTAAGACTCTAAATGTTACTAGACCAATTGACTTCAAAATGACAAAATGGTCTCAAATGTCATAACAATTGACCAAATTGTTCCTAAAAATGAAAATGCCCACTAAACAAAATTTTCTAACCTAAAATTTAAACAAAAATTAGTGTCCAGGTAAAATTGGATGTCAACGTTAGGTAATATTTATATTTTTTATAAAATTTTTCCCTAACCCAATCTAAAAATAAAATTTCTTCTACTAATAATGAGATCAGTGTTATTGTAAGGACCCCACTCAAATATAAAACAACAAAACAAGCCGACTAATTACTGACTAAAACACATCCGAATCAGAAAAAGGACAGCACAACTGGTCACAATAATGCATGAAAACGAGCTTATTATGTTTGAAAATTCAATTATATATGCGCACGGAACCTCGAGGCAACTAGAAAAATGTAAAGCCAGAAACTCTAAATCTCCAAGCAAGCTTCTAAATTAATTACCACATTCAGGCTGGTAATAAAACAAAGATTCATCAGCTTGTTGAGCCTCCAATCCGGTCAACAATCTAGAAATTGATCAAAATCTCCAGATCATTGTTGCTCTTGCTCTCATTTTGCTCATCGTCCTCGTCACCTTGGCTAAATTAACCAGCTCTTCCATGAGATCAGCCAAGTTGCCTTCTGGCCCGAGGCCGCTGCCGCTTATTAGGAACTTCCACAACCTCATCGGGGGCCTCCCGCACCGCCGCTTCTGGGACCTGGCTCAGAAATGCGGGCCACTGATTCATCTCAAATTAGGAGAGGTGTCCACCATCATGGCCTCTTCCCCATAGATGGCCAGGGAAGTGCTGAAGACCCACAACAGCGTTTTCGCTTACAGGCCAGCATTGGTGGCGTTGAAGTGTTGAAGACTAATTCAAAGTCTGTTGAGAATATCATGAGTTGTGCGGATCTTTAGCTAATTAGTTAGCTTGTTTCCTAAGTTTTAGGCAATTTAGTTTTATGCTTAACGGATCATTGTACTGCCTATAAAAAGGCTCTTCTTTCAGTTAATAAAATATGCTTTGCACTCATTTCTTTATTGCTCTGTTATTTCCCATCATTTTGGTATCAGAGCGAGGTTTCAGTCTAGGCTTCACGTTGTGCATTGCAAAATGACTTCAAATAGCCCAGCTGTGAATGTGTCACAACCACAAATTCCTCTGTTCAAAGGAGAATCGTGTGAATTCTGGAGCATAAAAATTAAGACTCTCTTCAAGTCTCAAGAACTTTGGGATTTTGTAGAGAATGGATTTCTAGCAGAGAATCCTGATGATGCTCGACACAGAGAGAACGTGAAAAAGGATGCAAAAGCCTTATTCTTCATTTCAGTAGGAAATGGATGAGTCTATCTTCTCAAGAATTGCAGCAGTAACTACCTCCAAGCAGGCTTGGAACATTTTCAGAATTGAATTCCAGGGATCTGCCAAGGTAATGACTGTGAAACTTCAGTCTTTACGAAGATAATTTGAAACTGCTAGTAAGAAAAACAATGAGACAGTTCAGGAGTTTTTAGCCTCAATCTCCTCAATTGTAAGGCAAATGCGCACATATGGTGATACCATAACAGATGAGACTGTAGTAGCAAAAATTTTAAGAAGTTTAGCCCCAAAGTTTGATCATGTAGTTGCTGCTATAGAGGAATCAAGGGATTTATCCATACTGTCATTTGATGAACTAATGGGATCTTTGCAAGCACATGAAGTTAGGATCAACAGGTCACAAGCTCGAGAAGAAGAACAAGCATTTCAAGTTCAGGGGGAGCTGACAAAAATAAATAGAGGAGGAAGAGGTTCCTTCAAAGGAAGAGGATGAGGGCGAGGTAGCCCAGTTAGGTGCATGTACTACAAAAAACTGGGACATAAGGAAGATGACTGCTGGAGCAAGCAAGAGCATGCAAAGTATGCTAAAGAAAGAGATGATGATTATCTCTTCATGACATATGTAAGTGCACCAGCTAATTCTAAAGAAGTTTGGTACCTTGACAGTGCATGTTCAAATCATCTGACAGGAGGAAAAGAAAAATTCAAAGAGTTAGATGAAACTCAGAAAGCTCAGGTTCAATTGGGAGACAACAATCAGATCCAAATTGAAGGGAAAGGAACAATTGCAATCAATATCAATGGAAGAGAAAAATTGATTCAAAATGTTCATTATGCTCCAGGTTTAGCACATAATCTAATAAGTGTAGGGCAATTGGTTGATTGTGGCTACTCTGTGATTTTTGAAAAGAATGCATGTACTGTCAAAAGAAAAACAGGTGAAGTGTTGTTTCATATGGAAATGACAGAAAACAAGATGTTTCCCATATACTTTGCATGGAAAGAGGTCTGTAGGATGATTACTGGCAGGTTCAATGAAACATAAATATGGCATCAACGTTATGGGCATCTGAATGTCAAAGGAATGCAACTTCTTGCCAGTAAAGACATGGTGAAAGGCCTTCCTACTGTCAAGGAACTAACTCATGTATGTGAGGGATGTGCTCTTGGGGAACAAGCAAGAAAGACATTTCCTGTAGGACAATAAAAAAGAGCAGATGAAAAATTGGGGCTAGTTCATGCAGACATTTGTGGACCAATGAGAACTGAGTCTCATGGTGGCAGTAAGTACTTCTTGCTTTTCATTGATGGTTACTCCAGAATATGTTGGTTATATTTTCTCAAATTTAAGTCAGAAGCATTTGAGCATTTTATCAAGTTCAAAGCACTAACAGAAAGACAAAGTGGTGGTAAATTGAAGGTGCTCAGAACAGACAGAGGTGGAGAATTTATCTCCAGTGAATTCAACACATTCTGTGAAAACCAGGGAATCAAGAGAGAACTCACAGCCCTATATACACCAGAGCAAAATGGGGTAACAGAATGCAAAAACAGGACTATTGTTGAGATGACACACTCAATGTTAAGGACAAAAGATTTGACTTATGAACTCTGGGCAGAGGCAGTGGCAACAGCAGTATATTTACTGAATATATCACCCACTAAAGTAGTATGGAACATGACTCCATTCGAAGCCTGGTATGAGTCTAAACCCTCTGTTACTCATCTGAAGATATTTGGTTATGTGTGTTATGCCTTAATACCCTCTGGAAGACATAAACTTCAGCAAAAATCAAAGAAATATATCGTTGTCGGTTATTGCTTGAACTCCAAAGCATACAGACTTTTTGACCCTGAAAATAAGAAGATCATCATTAGTCGAGACATACAGTTTGATGAGAAGATGAGCTGGAACAATAACTCAGAAAAACACTCAGTCACAGACACAATCAATGATGAAGATCAGATAGAAGAACGACAAGACAGTCCTTCAATTTCTGAAGCAACCACTCCAGCAAGAAGTGAAGCCACTTCATCTGATGAATCAACTCCAACACCTCGAAGGGGGCACAGATCTTTAGATGAATTATACGCTTCCACTTATGCTCTTTTTGCAGGAGATCCAATGAGCACAGAGACAACATTACAAAGCAACATCTAGATAAAGGCCATGAGAAATGAAATTGCAGCAATAGAGAAAAATGGAACCTGGGAGATGGCAAACTTACTAGAAGGAAAGAAGGCAATTGGTCTCAAATGGATATTTAAGACCAAATACCATTCAGATGGAAGCATACATAAACATAAAGCAAGATTGGTTGCTCGTAGATATGCTCAGGAGTCTGGAGTGGATTTTGAAGAAACTTTTGCGCCAGTAGCAAGGTATGAAACAGTAAGGATAATTCTTATGCTTGCAACTCAATTGCAATGGACAGTTTACCAGTTTGATGTTAAGTCTGCGTTTCTTAATGGAGACTTGATGGAAGAGGTTTATGTAGAGCAGCCAAAGGGTTTTGTCATTACAGAAAAAGAAAATAAAGTCTTTAGACTGAAAAAGGCATTATATGGCTTAAAATAGGCCCCTCGTGCATGGTACATCAAGATAGACGAGTTCTTTCAACAAAGTGGCTTCAAGATGAGTCAGAATGAACCAACGCTGTACATCAAGAAGCAAGGAGAGGATGGTATGATTCTTGTAAGCCTATATGTTGACGATATGATCTATGCAGAATAATCTGTTCAGCTTGTGTCTGAATTTAAAAACGCAATGATGAGCATGTTTAAAATGACTGGTTTAGGAACTCTCAATTACTTTCTTGGTTTTGAAATAAAGCAAACCAGGAATGGTATATTTCTTTCACAGGAGAAATATGCCACTGATCTTTTGAAGGACTTCAACATGTTAGGCTGTATGTTAGGCTGTAAGATAGTGGGAACTCCCATGAATACAAATGAGAAGTTGAAAACAGAAGATGGTACAGGTTTGACTGAAGCAAGAAAGTTTCAAAGCCTAGTAGGATGACTCATATACCTCACCCATTCCAGACCTGATCTAGCTTTCTCAGTAGGCGTGGTTTCAAGATTCATGCAATGTCCAACCAAACAGCATTTTGGGGTAGCAAAAAGGATTCTCAGGTATATCGCAGGAACCAGAAACTATGGAGTTTGGTATTTGAAAACTGAGCAAATGGTATAAAAGGGGTACTCTGACAATGACTGAGCAGGATCACAAGAGGATAGAAAGAGTACCACTGGAAACTGCTTTTTATTTGGCTCGGGAGTTGTTTCTTGGACATCAAGGAAGCAGACAACGGTGGCTTTATCCTCAACAGAAGCTAAGTACGTGGCTGCAACAACTGCAGCCTGTCAAGTTGTATGGATGAGGCGTTTATTATGTGAGTTAAATCAAAAGCAACCAGGTGCAACTCAACTTTATTGTGACAATTTGTCTACTCTGGCTATGTCAAAAAATCTAGTAATGCATGGAAGAACCAAGCACATCCAGATTAAGCATCACTTCATAAGAGATCTTGTAGCTGAAGAGGAAGTTAAGATAGAACTCTGCCCATCAGAACTACAACTTGCTGATCTGTTTACTAAAGCCCTTCCTCAAGCAAGGTTTGAAGAACTAAGAGCTCAGTTGTTCATCACCAACTTTGAATCAAGGGGGAGTATTGAAGACTAATTCAAAGTCTGTTGAGAATATCATGAGTTGTGCGGATCTTTAGCTAAATAGTTAGCTTGTTTCCTAAGTTTTAGGCAATTTAGTTTTATGCTTAACGGATCATTGTACTGCCTATAAAAAGGCTCTTCTTTCAGTTAATAAAATATGCTTTGCACTCATTTCTTTCTTGCTATGTTATTTCCCATCATGAAGGCCATCACCTACGACCACATTGACATTGGCTTCTCCCCCTACGGCAGTTACCGGAGGCAGCTGTGCAAGATCTGCGCCACCGAGCTCCTCAGTGCTAACTGCGTTCGCTTCTATCGCTCCATCCGGGAGGAGGAGGTCACCAAGATGGTCGCCTCCATCCACTCAGCCCAAGGCGGCATTTGGGAAGAAGTGCAAGCGCCAGGAGGAGTTCATCAAACAGGTGACAGAGTTCTTATGGCTGGCGGGCGGCTTCTCCATGGCCGACCTCTACTCGTCGTTGAAGATGCTCCACTGCATCGGCGGGAGCTGTGACGAGATGAGATGCATCGGATCCCACAGGAGATCGTGAGTGAGCACAGAGAAGAAAGAAAATCAGGCACCAAAACGGAGGGAGAGGCTGAGGATTTGGTGGACGTCTTGTTGAGGCTTCAGGAGCAAGGCGAATTTCCGGCGGTTGACAGCAAGGTCAAGGTCGTCATCTTGGTAGGTCTTGTTAATTAAATACTTGATGACCAAATTATCCTTTTTGACGTGATAACTAACGCCGTTAACTCCATTCAGGATGTTTTTACAGGCGGAGGCGAGACGTCGTCCTCCACCGTGGAGTGGGCAATGTTGGAGATGTTGAGGCACCCAAGAGCGATGAGAGAGACACAGACGGAGGTAAGAAGATTATGCGCCGGAAAAGGCACTGTGGACGAGGTAGCCATCGGGCAGATGATGTACCTGAAGGCGCTGGTAAATGAGACAATGAGGCTGCATCCGGTGCTCCCCCTGCTTGTGCCGAGAGAGTGGAGCCAGACCTGTGATGTCGGCGGCTACACAATTCCATCGAATACCAGAATCATCGTCAATGCGTGGGCCATCCGCGGAGACCCCAAAAACTGGGACAAGGCGGAAGGCTTCCTCCCGGAGAGGTTCATCGACTGCCAGTACGACTTTACCAGTAGGAATATGGAGTACATTCCGTTCGGCGGCGGGCGAAGGATCTGCCCCGGCATCCTATTCGCGCTGCCAAACGTGGAGCTTCCTTTGGCTCAGCTCTTATTCCATTTCGACTGGAAGCTCCCCAAAGGCACCAGGGGCGATGACTTGGAGTGTTGGAGAAATTCGGTATCGGCGTCAAGAGGATGAGTGATCTCATGGTTATTGCCACCCCATACAGGCCTCTGTGATAAAAGGCGGCCGAAAATATGTTGCGGATGTGGCCTTCTTGTAAATAAGAGCAGTAGAAAATTGCTTTTGTCAGCACAGTCAAATAACAATTAGAAAACCTGCTAATATATAAATAAAATAATCATAAAAATATCATAAAGAGACACCCGCTAGAGATACTTAAAGCATAAATTAATTGATTGAATAAAAATAAATTTATTCTTACAATATTGTCAACTTCGAGGTTTTCAATATCCTTCAACACATAGTACAAAATTTAGACTTCCATTAAAGAAAGAAAAGACGGCAGAGAGATGGTTGAGACGGAGGCGCAGGTGTAGTCATTCTTTTAAATATGAAATAAGTACAAATATGAAAAAGTACTCATTTTGTAAACCTGACTTATGGCTATATGATCATTGTTACTTCAACTTCTAACTATATAAAACTACCATCCAGCAAACAGTCGATTCGATTTGTATGGAATTATAAGTGTATCATTACATCCAAAACTCGTAAAATTATAACTTATGCCATCTAATATATAACTGTAGCATGAAACCCGAAACCATTCAATTTCTTTGAGAAGTCATCTTTTCCAGTAACTTTCGTCAACTAGTTTTTTTTTTCAACCGCACAAAACTTTGCTTCTAAGTTAAAATGTCGTGCCGATAAGAAGAGTAGAATCTCTATTACAGTCGCGAAACTTTCGTCATCGAAACCCTAGCCAATGATAAGTAGATTTTCGGTGTAAATCAAGGAATCCAACCATGGAGAGATCGCGTGGTGAAAAAATGCTTAGCGAGCAACTGTAAATACTTTTCCTCTTCCGCACCTGCTACTATAACCTGTCCCTTTTTCCAGAGTTGTTCCTTTGATCTATTCTTCGTAAATGTATTTGCACTCTGCAGAATGAGTATAATCGGAGCAAAAAACAACAAACAAACTCCTAAATGAGGAAAAGAGGAAAAAGGAAAGAAAATCATGCCAGTTACAAGATACAACAAGAAGCATCTCCGAAGGAGAAAAACATTACTATCAAGCCAAAAGAAACCAAACATCAAAGGTATCTTTTGTGTTTATTCTTTTGTTTGTTCATGCTTGTTCTTTTAGAAGCATCTATATGTTTTTTTCTGAGGTGAAAGTGTTTATTCTCTTATAGTTACCTCTATGTTCTTTTAAAAGGCACTTTTTTGGTGAAATGTATTTATTCTTTTGTTCTTTGGTGTTTGTTCTTTTAGAAGGCAATGTTTATTCTTTTTTGGCTGCGTGTTTGTTTTTTTGTTCTTTCATAAGGCCTTCTTTATTTCTTTTAGAAATTATTGTTGCTCTTGTACATGTCCTTATTTGTTCTTTTATTATCTTCATGCCTTATGTACAAGTACTTGTTCTTTTGTTATTTGGTGTTTGTTTTTTTTTCAAGGCCCTATTTGTTCTTTTGTTCTTTGGTGTTTTTTTCTTTTAGAAGACATTTTTTATTTTTATTTTTTTGCCTACGTGTTTGTTCTTTTAGAATTCACTGTTTATTCTTCTTTGACTACGTGTTCATTCTTTGTTCTTTTATAAGGCCTTCTTTCTTTCTTTTGGAAATTGTTGTTGTTCTTGCACATGTTCCTATTTGTTCTTTTATTATCTTCATGCCTTGCATACGAGTACTTGTTCTTTTGTTCTTTGGTATTTGTTCTTTTAGAAGACATTATTTGTTCTTTTTTGCCTACGAGTTTGTTCTTTTAGAATTCACTATTTGTTCTTCTTTGACTATGTGTTCACTCTTTGTCCTTTTAAAAAGTCTTCTTTCTTCCTTTTGGAAATTGTTGTTGTTCTTGTACATATACCTGTTTGTTCTTTTATTACCTTTGTGCCTTGCGTACAAGTACTTATTCTTTTGTTATTTAATGTTTGTTCTTTTGGAAGACACCACTTATTCTCTTTTGCCTACGTGTTCGTTCTCTTTAAGTAAATCTTTATTTCATTATTTGCTATGGATCATCTGTTACACCAAGGTGCTCTACATTACAAGTTCATGAGCTAATGCATTTAATATCAAGCACCCATGAACAGAAAAATTTTGTTGTGGATCTTGGATTTGATAGCCCTTTCAATCTTCCCGGGATAACTATTAGGTAGGAGTTGATGAACTTCTTAATCTCCCCTTTTGACTACAACTATTTAATTCTAACTATTCCAAACAATATGGAGATTGAGATTGAAGCTGCTGATGCCCATTTACACACAATTCATTTTAACTTAAGTCAATTAACTTTAAAATGATTTATTTCTATTCTTATGTCTTTTTTTATGTGGAACTTATTTTAATTAAAAGTCAATATTATGTAGTTGCAATAATCCATTGAAAATACAATTTTTGTAATATTACTAAATTTTTATGAATTTTTCTAGTTTAAGGCATTAAAATAGAAAACTTTATAAAAATTTAACAACATCATGAAAATTTATTTTCAGATGGATTATTGTATCTAAATAATATTAGCTTTCAAATGAAATTGGTTTCATATAAATAAATGTAAAAGTAAAAATAAGTCAGTTGACTTAAGTTGAAATGAATTGACTATTAATGTTTGGGATACCCTTTGGGTAGATCAATGTGGATACATATGGCATGTTCTTCACACCAAATGCTGATCAGGCCCCCTTATTTGCATCTTGGGCATAGCAATTTAGTGGCAAATCTCCACACCTAAAGCAGCTAATGGAAGCAATAATTCAAGACAAAGATGGAGGGGAAAATTTCAAGAGGAACTTTGTCATCTACATTGTTACATATCTTATTGCTCTAACAGCAAAAGCAAATGGTTGCACTTAGAGGGTTATGAAAGCAATGAAAGAAATGAAAGATTTATCAGTTATCAAGCAAATAAACTGAGCGCAATACCTGATTGATTCCCTTGTTTCACCAATTGAAAAATACAAGTGTAAAAGTTCAATGACCAACATTGGTGGATGCATCTTCCTCCTGCAGCTATTTCTCTTATCATGTCATAACATTATTATCTTGGTATCATCACAACTAACTAATTCTAAAATACACAAAAATTGCATTCGCAGCAACTATACTTTGATAGATTGTGGATCAAGGGCTAGCCAACTATTCCTAGATGCATACCAAGAGTGTCTAGGACAACAAATTAATCATCCAAAGAATGAACCAAGAAAAAGTTGCAGGTTCCTTTGGACTAGGAAAAGTGATTATATTTTACATTAGAATCTTTGTTCATTTTTGTTTGTTCTGTCTTATGTATGTGTTTGTCTTTTTTTTTGTTCTTTTAGACATCTTTGTTTGTTCTTTTACGTATAAGTGTTTGTTCTTGTTTGTTCTTTTAGATTTCTCCGCTTGTTCTTTCATGTATAGTGTTTGTGCTTGTTTGTTCTTTTATATGTTACTGTTTGTTCTTTTTAGACTACTTTGTTTATTATTTCTTATATCAGTGTTTGTTCTTTTTTACATTATTATTTGTTCTTTTACATGGTATTCATTATCCTTTTAGAATTTTTTATTTTTTGTTTGTTATATTACTTGTTCCTTTTATATTTTGTTGTTTGTTCCTTTATAACCACTATTTGATTGTTGTTTATGTTTAGGTGACAGATGATCCACTAGTTGCTATCATCAAGAAAAAAAAAAGAAGAAAACTTGCTCAAGACATCTAGACAGAGCAAAGAAGATATACAGGGAGAATCAGCCTCACAAGAAGTTGAAAGATTTGAAGAACTAATTGATGTTGTGTTACAGTATAATAAGAGGGCTGTCAATGCTAATAGGGACTTGTTTAAGGCTAGGAAAGATGCCATTAACACCAGCCCTGATAAGGCAATAACCATTGCTGAATACATGGCCATAAGGACATCTGCATAATAAGGCCATTTGACTTTTTGTTCAGTTCCTCTACCCTTCACCAAATGCATGAGTTGACGCAACTGTAGGAGCGTGCAAGAAAATGATTCACACAACAACCACAAGGACGTGCAAAACAACAGAACACATAGCTTGTTCACCAGTGCTACAAAAAGGAGGCTTTAGAGGTCAAGTTGAGATTTGCTCATAAATCGAAAACAAAAATGATTGGGAGAGGGAAGATGAAGAGGACGATCAGCTAATTGAAGGAGATTTTTCTTTTGGATGATTTGTTGTAGTATGGTCATGATGATAATGATGATGATGACAGCAATCAGCAGCCAGAGTAAGTGGCAAATGAAGGAAAGAGAGATGAAGTTGAACATTCCAAGCCTGGTACTGTTTGTTCTTTTCTTTGGGAATACTTATTTTGTTGTGCATTATTATCTATTTATTTAACTTTTAGGCATTTTTTTTACATGTAACAAACAACTTAATCCAACAAAACAATGAATCAAATAAAGAGCAACAAGGGAAGTAAGGAGGCCACAAAGGAAACAAAGTTTAAGCACAGCATGAAAAGCCTGGTAAAAAAAAAATAAATTACCATATGTTCTTTTTTATTTTTTCTTTCTTATATCAATGTTTATTCCTATTAATGTTCTTGTTTGTTCTTTTATAAGTTACTTTTTGTGCTTTTTTACATGTAACCTATGTTCTTTTTCTAACTTAGTTCAAGATATGAAAAAACCAATTGAAGATAATCATATAAAGACACAAAAATTTCATTCCTTTTTTCTCACAATTCTGGTAATATTTGTTTTTTTTTTTAAGAATACTTATTTTGGTATATATTATTATCTGTTGATTTTAATGTTAACATATGTTTTCTTTATATATAACCCACACCTTAGTTCAACAAAACAAGGAAACAAATGAAAACATACAAGAGAAGCAAGGGGGCCAAAAAGGAAAGAAAGATGAAGGACAACATGAAAAACATGGTAAAATTTTGTTTTTATTATACTATTTTTTCCCTAATTTTTATTGTTCTGATACTTTTTACTACATGTTCTTTTCAAGATGCTGGAAAAACTGTTGAAGACAGACAAGAAAGGGAAGCTGTTCAAACCATGAAACAAGCACAGACAAATAAGATTTAGGTTTTTTAGTCTCATTATTAATTTTCCAATATGGTACTGATTGTTTTCTTTTTTGCATTACATATGTTCTTTTACATTTTTCTTTTGCAGAACCTGTGGATTTCTTTGATGAAAAGCCAAACTTCACATTGTTGTTAGACTCTCCAACCATTAACTCTGTCGACAACTTTCCCATATCAAAACTCCTAACTGACCTCCCAATACTGAGGCCTCTACCAAATATATTGAATGAACAAACCAATGATCCAGAGATAGCTACTCCGCCTACAAAAGACATCAGCTTCATTAAGAATGAATTTATCAGAAAATATGCTACACTTGCACCTACTGAAAAGCTTATAGACCTTAAAATTAAAGCTACAGATAAGGCCATTTCAATAAGGTATTAGTCTTGCAAATTTAAGTATTCTATCAAACAAGTTATGAAACTAATAACTCACTGTGTAAATTTTCTAATTTGCAGTTTAAGTTTGATTCAAATTTCTAATGATTCGATTGCGATGGACTCACTTGCAATATTACTTGCTGAAGGTTGTATTGAAGTACAAATTATACATATCTAAACATCCTTACTAAATAAGAAGGAAAACCAGAGGTGTCATAATAAAATGGCTTTCACCACTCATCTCTCATCAGTAATCCCAAACCATTGATTGATTCGATTGTTTCACATGTTGCTTTTTTTTTTTCTTTTAGACTTATTTGTTTGTTCTTTCTTATATCAGTATTTGATTTTTTGTTAAACTATTGTTTGTTTTCTATTCATTACTATTTGTTCTTTTAGAATACTTTATTTGTTCTTTCTTTTGTTAGTGTGTTCTTTTTTATATTCTTGCCTATTTTTTTCATAGTACTCTTTGTTCTTCTTATTGCTTCTGTTTGTTCTTTTGCATGTTACTATTTTTATTTTTAGTTGGCTGTGTTTGATTTGTTCATTCTTCCGTGTCTCTTTGTTCATTTCTACAACTACACTGCCTTGAACATCCTGGATAATGCTAAAACAAAAAATAAGAGTAAAGAAAGCTGTTGTTGAGGAGATTAAGCAAATAGGAATTGAGACGTTAACAAACTGGACTGCAAGCCAAAATCTACAGCCACTCAAAGAATATGAACTAGAAACATTTAACACACATATTCCACATATGTTGGCATATATTATTTTTTATTCTTATCTAAAATATAATTTTACTTTAATGTAGATATTTTTTCTAGTCACCCAACACGAACACTTCTCCGTTATACTGTTTGATATGAAAGCTAGAAAAGCCAAGTTAATCGATAACCTACAAATAATACAAGCAAGATACGAAAAGATAAGAAGTGCCCTTATAAGTCACCAAACTCCTAATCCATCAATCTGTTATTTTATATGTTTCCTCCTACTCTTTTATTCTGAAACATGTGTGTTTTTATTCTTCCTTCTTGTCTGAGATGATAATATTCAATTCATACTTTCACGTAAACAATATCAAACTTAAACATCTAATATCAGTCTTTAAACATTCATATGTGAAGCTGCTTTGGAAAGATGTCATACGTAAAGCTAGAAAGAAAGATGAATATCTGTTAAACACAGTTGACTGTGAGATTTTCACATATAGACACATGGAACTTTATGAGAGAAAGCAGTTTGATTATGAATTAGGGCCAAACGACGTAATGAAGATTCATCACATCAAGATTGCAACAAAACTTCTTTTTTTGGAGCATAACCCCAGAAGGGATCTAGTGCTTGAAGCCATAAGATAGTAGAAAAAACAAAAGCTCAATTCACCGGTTATGCTTATGTATAGGGTTTTTTGATTTACACTTTTTGTTCTTTTTTAGATTATGTACATTTTTCTATGAAGAACATATGAATGGAAAAGAAATTATTGTTCTTTCATGTTATCCTTTCTGTTCTTTTACATGGTCCTGTTTGTTCTTTTTGAGGATCTTAGTTATTCTTTTTCATTTTCTGATTTTTTTTCTTTTAAGAGTCTTTCTGTATTCTTTAAGGTTCAAGTTCATGTTGTGTTACATCTTAACGTTACTTATTTTGGCAGCCCCAAAGTTCTTTTTTTCTTGTGAATGACCTATTCTTTTCTGTTTACCTTTTTGTTCTTTTAAAAGTGATGTTTTGTTGTTTTACATGTTCTTCATTGCTCGTTTATGAAAAGAACAAACATAGAATATTAAAAGAAACATACAATGTTATCTAAATAAACAAACATTTTTACTGAAAAAAACAATAGCTCTTTTCTTTGTCACTCTTTGCTCTTACATGAACCTGTTTGTGCTTTCTCCTTATACTACTTGTTTTCACTATCTATGTAACGGCTCTAAAAAAATTTGGGTCATAATTACTGAGGTAACATTAGTTATTTTAGTAATTTAATATACTTAGAATATTTAAGGCAAACATATTCTTGGTTTAATAAAGTATAGTAGCTTAAAGATGACAAAATTGGTCATTTAAGAAAACCATACCAAGAAGGGCATTTTAGCCATTTTCATATAGTGACCCATTTTTATTTCACGGTTGGATAGATGATGGAAAAATATTAAATTTAAGGTATTACGGTTTTTTGTGATTCTCGCTCTACCATTACGAAATTGTGACTTGACTAAATTGTCTGTAAATAGTTTATGTGTGACCTCAAAAGTATTAGGCCTAAATTGCGCGTATCTTAAAGCTGAAGACTGGGTGTGTAATTAAGGTGAAGGAGGATTCAAATGCGAAATAACTCCAGTTTTGGTCCTAAGTTTTCTATGCGGTCCTGGATAAGTCCCCAACGCACTATTGTGTACAAAGAAGGACCAGGTGCGTGGCATGTGCCATTTAAGCCTACATAAGTTGACTTCCAATGATTTGCTCGGCCATCTTCTTCCTCCAGCTCAAGACTACCCGAAACCTCTTTGCCCCCTTCGAAACTCCATAGCCTAACCAAATCCAAGCTCCAGTTCATCAAAATCAAGCATAATTAAGCGAATTTTTGAAGGAAAATCAAGTATGGAACCATCCTAGGCTTGAATTTCAAGCTATTTTGTTCAAGTAAGTTTTGTTTTGTTCTTCCCTTGTTTTTTAGATTCATTTGGTTCTGTAGCTGCTGGAATCACTGAATTGAAGCTAGTTATTCTTGGTTTATTAAGGGAAAAACAACAAGAAAAGCTTAGGAATCAAGCTTAAGTAGGAAGGAACCCAAACCCAGTTTGATTCAAGGGTAAAATCTAATTTAATTATTTTTTGTCCTTGATTAATTCCAGGTTTTATAGGTTGATTAATCTAGAATTTATTGTGTTTAAATAAAAAATTTTTGAGCAAGAAATAAGAAATTAAAGAGGACCGAGGAACGTTTTATATGTGTGTTGAGTAAAGGGCTGGTTAATTGGAATCCATTGAGAAGGTTATTCCTAACCACTTAATCCATAAGGATGGTTGTGGTATTGTCCTAATTATGGTTTATTTATGTAGCTAAATGATCAATTAAAATAGACATACTCAAGCTACTATAAAGGGTACAAAGAAGAATACAAAAACCGAGACCATAAGAACATTAAAGTTGGTGTTTGCTTGCATTAATTATTCAAGGTCAGGGATTTTAAGTTCAAATTAAAATTAATGCATTATGTATTTTCACAATGCATTAATTAAGAGAGTAAGAGGTGGACAATAAGTGACTTAAGGATTATGTAATTAAATAGCCCTTAAGTAAGTATATAGGGTACTAAGTATTCAAGACGGGCTTTGATGCTCAAAAGTATCCTAACTAAGCTACCAAGCTTAGTAAGAATGAGCCACCGAGAACTCCTGCATAGTGTGAGTAAGGGTAAGTAATGGCAAGCCAAGCTTGCTAAGGCAAGAGTTAAGCTCTTGTAAGAAGGACTAAGTTGAGGATGAGTTCCCCGCCATAGAACCCGTACTAGTGGCCATTAGTCAAGACCTCATAACGTTTTGAGCTCATGTTAAGAAGTGTATATATGTTATATATGCTAGGTCCTAAAGTTTATTTTGTAGGTATTTAATTCCTTATTAAGAATTTATGATTCTCATTCCCTTAAGTATCACATTGTGCATATACTAGTAGTGTGAAGCCTAACACACATTGAAGGGTTGTTAAGCAAGGTTTTGGTGCAAGTATTTAAAATATCATGAATCTTTAATGATTCTAAGTTATTGGTTACTAATATTATTGTACTAACTAAGTTATTTAAAATAGCCTTGACAGATACAGGTAAATTACACAAGGAGAAGTTGGACCTCTCATTTCTAGAGCTTCTGTGCTCGGGTGAGAGTTATTTTGATAGTTTCAGACTTTGTACATATTGGGCACTTAGGTACCAAGGAAATGCCTCTAGTTCGACTAGTTTGTATGGACTTACTTAGTGTATATATCTGTATATGCACTATGGTTGCTTATGGATGTACATAAGTTAATGCTTGCAGTTTAAATAAACATGTTTATATGGTATGTGTTTCAAGTGTTTTATGAGTTTGATGGAAACTATTTTGAAAAGTTTTGTTTATTCCTTTTATTAGTTCTCTCTAAATGCCAAAGTTAAGCACACATGAATTCATGTCATGTGATAATCAACTAGCATGAAGTTTTAAACAACGCAAGTATTAGCGTAGCCATTTGCAACTAAGAGCAGGAATACTAAATCCTGATTATCCTAAGATCATGGGAACACCTTATATCAGAGTAAGCGAGAAGGTTCCTTCACAATCTATTCATTACACTTGTATGAAAAAGTCATTTCTCTATAAATAATCATATACATTTTTATAGCAGAACATACAATTCTCTATGAAAGAACAAATTGTTGGCTATCAAAAGATAAAGTAATAAATAAAACTAATTTTTTAACTTCTTCGACTGCTTTTCAACACAACTCTAAATCCATTTGTTGCTACGACCTTTCATCTTAACATGCAATAGGTTCTATATTCTAGACTCATCAACCCCAAACACATAATTGGTGCAAGCACCTATTCCTTGCTTTGTATTCAAACAAGCTTTCGCCTTCATGCTCAAATCTGTGACCCATTATTCACATGTATGCCTTGCCTCCTCATTTTCTTAACATGAAATCGCAACATCATATACATCTTTTAGCAGTTTGTTCCTCCAAAACATGCTAACAAACTTATCATTACTTCCACCATCATTAGTATCAATACACTTGCCTACTCTAGCATTCTTTGTCCACCTTCTAAGAATATACGTAGTAGGAATTGCAGTAACATTTCTCACATTAAAAATTTTGAGAATACGAAAACAAAACCATCTCATCTCCTAAAAATGCTTGCATGAACAATTTACCTTGATGGAATCATTATTTGTAAAAGACACCAAGCAGCAAACTCCTTTAAAATCTTGATTTGCTACTTCATACTCAGAAACACCATCAACCTCCCTTAACAGCTTGTAATAAGCAAAAGAACCAATCTCAAGCTTCTTTTCACACTCTTTGTAGATATGAAATCTATATACCTCAACAACATGCTTCAAAAGCACACAACATAACTTCACACTCAATGAACCTGGGTTACAAAAATCTTCACCAACCTTAGCATCTCTCCATTCTCTAATTTTCTACCCAATCGAATGAAACGTTGACAAAAATAATGTTTAGTTTCTCATATCCCATTCAACATGTGATTTGTACTTTTACTTTTCCAAGTTGGCAATATCCCTATAGAAAGAACAAACGTTAATATATAAAAAGGACATAAATCAAGGAATGAAAGAACATGCATTAATTCATAAAAGCACATATACCAGTAACAAAAAAATTATAGACATTTTGCTTGAAGAACAAACACCAACAAACAAAAGAACATACAAGAATCTAGAAAAAGAACACATATATACGGCAAGTAAGAGAATATAAACTAAGTAGTGAAAGAACAAACATTAATATATAAAAAGAACAAATATAGTTAACAAAAAGTATATAGACAATTACTGAAAGAACAAACTGTTGGAATTTAGTTATGAAGAATGATTACTAAATTCTATTGACGCACTAAGATATACTTGTTTTACTACTACTTGGTATATATGTACACTTTGACACATGGGATAATTATTTAATAACTACTCCATAACTACTTATATTATGAAAGGATATGACTTTTAAATGAAAGGATATGTCTATCCCAACATATATGACTCTTAGGGAGGTAGTTATGCACCATAACTACCTTAGTTAATGAAATAACATGAATTTAACAACCTTTAGAAGGTGGTTATGACCTTGATTTAAAGAGATATAACTCTTTGAAGAGTTGTGACTCTAAGGCCAAACCAACAAATCTCTTCTAAGGGTAGTTATTGCCTTATTTTAAGGGAAGAAGTTATGGGTGGATAAAGGCACCTCTTGGCGAAGTAGTACAACCTTTTATGAAGAGTTGTGACTCTTTTATAAAGGGTTATGACCCTTCATAAGTGCCAATTCATGCTCTATAAATAGAGGGCAATAGAATTGTGCAATGTGAAGTTGTGAACACAATTTGTGGATGCTCTACTTATTCTATTTTGCCATACACGCTTCTCTATCACAACAAAGAGAATTATGGTTGAGTATTGGGTGTGAACCAACATATTTAATTACTTGTATTTCCAAGTTAATTAAATATATGATCTTGGGTGTTCATAACAAGTCACGTCTTCCGCAAATACATTCAAAGAGGCATTTTTCATCAAGGAGGCTATCACTCGGTTCTTCAATGATAACCAAGTACACATTAATTTTTACATTAATTTTATATTAGGAAAATTAAAGTACTCATTAGTTGTAAACTAAATTTCTTTCACAAACATCAATATATGACATATGAAAGAACATCCAAAAATCTATAAAAGAATAGACATGGTAAGGATGAGAAATTATCTGTTGAAAAAACATCTCTACAGTAAGCAAGGTACCACTTTTTCAGTAATATAAATATACTCTTCAGCCAACTACTGTCTTCTAAACCAAATTTATCAATCATATTTGACCACTTTTCAATAAACTTCTGAACAATAATACAATAATAAAAACATTGAGTTAAAGCTCTAGAAAATTATTTGTTGTTGTTCATCAACCACCCCAAATGCTTTCGTGCATTCTGTGAAATATGCCAAAAACACAACCTATGTTTAGAACTAGGCAAATGTCTTTCAATAGCGAGCATAATGGCAGTATCTTGGTCTATCATAAATCGATCAACAACCACCCAAATGTCTCATTCTCTTCATTGACTAAGAAACCATAACAAAAAATAACAATCTATTGTGATTGTTTTCTCCAACAAATGGGGCATAAATAAGACCATACATATTTGTTCGGTATGTTGTATAAAAAATAACATCCCCAAAGTATTGATAATCTTCATACATACGTGAATCTCTCTATATAAAATTACCCAAATGACCTTCAATAACTTGATATTGATAGTAAAAATTTCCATATCAGACAGATTTTTCTTTAAAACAATCAAGCAATAACTGCGCATCAGCATTCCTGATGTAAATTGACTTTTCATGGGTAAAAAAATTGTGTAAATCTCTCTTCGTAAACCCAATAAACTCAATACCCCCACATTTTTGGTACATTATCCTGAATGCATCTATAGCTCATACAAAATTGCATGAAAAACATCAGCATATTCTTCTTTCTGCCACCTATATACCTAGCAACAAGCAAAAAATGAGTCTGATATTGTGGAGCAAATAAATGGCTATTTTGCTTATCGTGTCTATCACACTTCCAAGTACCTCTCACATCAATTTTAAACCTCACAAATGCTCTACTATTAGAATGAAAATCGGCCATTTCGTGACTTCCCTCAATCAAAGAACTATGTTTCTCACCAGCACAAGAATAGCAAAACTCCCTTCCACAACAAGAACCATCTACCCTATGATGAAACATAGTCTTCCTTACATCAAAACCATGGCTAAGACCATGCTTCCTGTAATACTCATATGCTTCATCCTTACCGGCAAACTCCACAGCAGTCAAATCAACCCTTTCAAATTCATCCTCTCCAAAATAACCTGCATGCCACTCCATTATAAAAACATATACTACTTTGAAAAAGGACAGACTTTAACACATAGAAGAACATACACTTTGTAAGGTTTTGGGAGCCAAACAAGTGCAGTAGAAAGTAATTGAAACCCTCTAGGATCAAAGTGAAATGGAATAAATCGGGTGTTTAATTTTTATACCTAGTCGGCTGATATCTTTCACTCAACTGTTGAGTCGAATCACAAACTTTGAACAGTTGACATGTTCAAGCTCTCTATGGTATCCATACAAACCACTCGGATCACCATGCCTCCACCCTATTTCTAGTAGGTGTGTTCCTCTTGCATCCGTAGTGCTAAGTTACGTCCTTTAAAGAAAAGCACGAGGAGAGTGCGGATGGAACCTTTTAGAACCGCTCTAATTTTATCCTTAGGGATGCTAGATCTCTAAAATCCTTACTATATTATGTATATATAGTGAGATTTAACTCCCAAGCCAAATGGGTTTTAAAACCCTAATCTAATTAGGTTTAATCTCGGGCTTCATAATTGCTCAACCTTTGGGCCAATTATTAATCTAAAATTATCATGAAATCAAAACAAAGCAATTTGGCCCAAGTACTCAAATAATTGAATTGGCTTTAAGTGTGCGACCTTGATAGGCTCTTATCGCATTGGCAATGACCATAAATCAAATTTATGATCATAAACAATGAGTGATATCTAGCAACACATCATTGCTACCCAAGTAACAAGATAGTCGGTGATTTGACTAAATCTCTATGATTATTATTCGTATATGTCTTTGTCCTTTTGTCCAAGATATTAAGACTGAGCATGAGACAAGAAGTGTGCCACTCTCGTATAGCCCAATCCAAGGTTTATTGATTAACGAGTAAACTGACTAGAACTAATGACTTTGATATCCCATATCAACTCATCCAAGCATGGCTATGCATTTCCTCAATCTCACTTAATCAAGGGGCCTAAAGATATCGTTCCTATTACATAGGAAGGACAAATTTCATCTTGAACATACAAAACCCTCCGCATGATATGTGACATATCCAATGATCACCTTCATGTTCACTCAGTTATGAGCACAAATAGAAGTATCAAAGTATGTGACTCACATGTAGGGAACCTTGATGACCTTAGGTCAAAGGACTACATATACCATGATCATTATGAGAATCACTTATGACACTCATATAATGATCAATGTAGCGCTCTCATGGTGGGTTGGTCCAGTACACAAATTTTTTAACTTGTACCCATATGTAAACTACATATCTCATATTAGTCTCCACACATGCTAGCCTTTATGTATTATTACAATATACTCCACAATAATACTATACTAAGGATGTTTAAGAATAGTATTATTTTATTGTTATAATTATGTTTGATTGTGTCACGCAGAAAAAAAAATAACAAACACAATTATTAGAATAATTTCTCAATAAAATATCATGACTTAATGTGTAAAATATATTCATCTCATAATTGGCTTTTGGGCACAACACTAACAGACTTCCCCTTAAAAGAATATATGCATTATGCAAAAGAAACATATAGCTTGAATAGAACAAAAACCAAAAAGAACAAACTTTGTAGTATAAAAAAATAAAGCTAAACACATAAAAAAACATATTATAAAAACATATACATTAATTACTAGAATGTCTGCAACAAATATATAAAAACAATAAAAGAAAAATCTCCAAAGCATAAAACACCATACGCTTCTTCAAAGAAGAACATATCTATTAATTTAAAGAAAAAAAATATCAGCAATGAGAATATTAAAAAATAGAAGAACAATGTCTAAAGTAGAAAAAATACAAATAGTTATGTAAAAAGGTACATAGACTAGTGAAGAAAAGAACATAGCCATTACTCCTAAAATGAAAAAAATTGTAATCCATAAAAAGAACAAAGCTTAACTTATAAAAGCAAACTTGTCAGACTGAAAAGCATATCTATAAAGCCAATACAAAAACACAAAATAACATTGCCTGAAATAGAAAATAACAAACAGTATTTTTAAAAAAAACATATACTACTATTGAAAGGAACATATACCTTCAACAGGAATACCACAGGAGATTGCCAAAGAGTTGAACAATACACCGAAATCAAATCTCTTAACAGTAGATATCAAAGATTGAACATGTACTTCATAATCTAATATACCAAAAACAGAGATAGAAGAACCTAGCAAACAAAGCAAAGCCAACAAAATTCCATCACAAATTTAACATAAAAAAGTAGTCAAAATATGATCTAAAAAAATGAAACACAAACAAACATAAAAAATCTCGTTCGTACCTGAATTCACACACAAATCCATAGAGTGAAGGACATTAGATGACCGAGATAAAACATTCATATCTACATCCATTACACCAGCAACCACTGACACTAATTAGGAACACCTCATTCAGCAACAAAGAAAAAAGAAAACAAAATTTAGGACTTGAATAACACAAACTGATAAATTGAAACTAAAACAACTATATGAACTGTAAAAAATTCAAACAAACAAAGAATGATTGATGCAACCTGCAAGTCTCGAAGCAAAGCTAGAGCAAGAAAATAGAGCAACTAATTTTCTCAAGACACGACAAAAAAGAAAAAAGAAAAAAAACTAGAATAGGTGTAAATAATGGCAAGCTTGTAATTACAAAGAAAAGAATGTCACAATGAAATGGATCCTGTGTGCTTGGTGCACACAAGAATCAACCAAAAAGAAATAACCTAATGGAAAAAACTATGTGAGCTCCCTAAACTTTTTGCATTATTCTAAAACTACCCCACACAAATCTAAAAGATTAAAAATAACTAGATTGTCTTAATATGACTTCAGTTGGAATTTTCACTCACATGGTTTACAGCCTCAGAAAAATAAACTAAGTCAAAAACCAATATTCTGACTTATAAGCCAAGGAAAGCTTCTAGCTAGCTTTTCAATAAAGTTTCTTTTATTAATAAGAAAAGTCTAATTTTGACCATGATGCAGTCAATATCACTCAAAACTTAAAATGTGAAAATAGTAGAGCTCTTCCTTAGTCTTTTCACAACATATTGAATCGTCTTCATCGGAGCTTGGTGAGAGAGTTATGACCAAAATATAAAGACATATCTAAACTGCCCATAATCGCCTAAATAACTATATTTTGCACATAATATATTCAATTGCATCCTAAATCAAAATATAATGAATATATTTGGAAAAAAAATAAATACAAAAACTAAACATAATAAAAAAAGTAAGGATTGGACCAACATAGTGCCTAAAAATGCTACATTGGAACTTTACTTAGACCTTATTTGTCATCAACCTGACTTCCGAAGCTTTTGAGGGAAAGAGCTTTGTTATGATTTAAAAAAAAATATTTTATGTTCTTTAAAAAAAAATACTAGGGGACAAATACAGATATTTTGAAAAAAATGGCGTATATGGTAACTTTATTCAATAAAAAATTGTAATTATGCCTTTTATTTAATATTTTACTAGCTCATGTCAAGTTAACCAAGTTTTTCATGTGCTTTTTTAAAGAATAATACCAATAAAGTTACTAGTATAATATTTTTTTGGGACAAAACTATAAACTTGAACTATGCAAAATGTACTCATTTAAAACTATTTAGTACCAAGATGGGGGTGGATTTCTACAATACCCCCCCTGAAAAATGGGGCACCAATCCCCTCTAAATCGCAGCTGTTGAAGGCTGCAGATCAAATTGGGAGGCTGGTTTAACAGGTGGAGAGGAGAGAGAAGAAAAAGAGGAAAGAAATAGGGGCAACTCGTGGCTCGTGAGGAGAAAGAAAAAATAGAGAGAAAATAAGGGGAAGAGAGGATGAGTGGTACATAAATTTATTTAACTTACACCTTAATAAAATATTTTTAAAAAATAAGTGGTACAAAAATTTATGAATGTTCCATAAACATAAATTTTCTTATCAAGTCATTTTCAATAAATTACATTAATTCACAATGGGTTATTATTATTCTTACTTTTGTTTTGCCGTAACTGATGTTATTTAAAATCCAATATTATATAAGTGTAATAACCAATTGAATGAAAATTTTTTAATGTTATTAAATTTTTATTGGTTGTTTAAACAACAAATATAATTAAATTGATCCTTAAGAACATTTTTTAAAAGGAACACCAAAAAAATACATGAATGTTATACAAATAAAAAATTCTTGTCTACTCAAGTTGAAAAGAACATAAAAAATAAATTTTTCAAAAAATGTAAATGCAATTTATTGACTTTTTTATTTATTAAGTTGGGTATGGAAGAAACTTACATAAAACCAGATACATAAAACTATAATTGGTCACACAGTATCACTTGTAACCTTGAACTAATCACCTAAACCTAAACCTAAACGTAAAAAAATGAACTAATCACCTTGAAGATAACTAAAAAGAGAATAACCATTTACCTTTTTATGAAATTTTTAAAAACATACTTAAAGAAAAGGTAAAATTATTGTAGTGTCCATTGCACCAAAAAATCAATTTCTTTATGTTAAATTTTGACAAAACCCAAAAAGAAAAAGAATTGTAGATGATTTGTAAACATAGCTCTGTGATTAAGAAATTAATAATTTTAATTCAAGTGTCTAAATCTTAATTCAGTCATTTGTTTAAGTACCTTAGAGTAAGGCTATTTACATATAAATGATGTTTCAAGTTTTTAAGACATTTACATATATTCAGTAAAACCACAAACAAAGTAGGAAGCTAGGATTTTTTTTCAATATTTCTAAAACCCATTAATCCATAATGCTTTTAAATGTGCCCCCAAAAAATTATATTCTTAAAATTCAAAAAAACCCTAACCATCAATCATATTTTTAAACCTAATCCTAAAGCTTAAACCCAAAACCTATGCAGTAACCCTAAACCTTAAAACAATCCTCCCCACATAACCTAAACTCTAAGCCCTAATTCATGTTTTTCAAACCATATCCTAATCCTTAAACCAATCCCCCCAAAACACCATAAACCATAAACTCAAAACATATACACTAACCCTAAACCTTAAACTAATCCCCCTACAAAACCTCAACTCTAATCCTAACCCTAAATCATATCTTTAAACCATAACCAAAACCTAAACCAATCTTTAAACCAAAACATAAACACTAACCATAACCCTAAATCATATCTTTAAACCTTACCTAAACCCTAAACCAATCCCTCCACAAAACCTAACCTAAACCATAACCCTAAATCATACCCTTAAACCTTACCCTAAATGCTAAAATCCAAAACCTAAACTGCCCAAACATAACCTAAACCTAACCCTAAACACTAACCAAAACTGTGATCCTTATCCGTAACTATTGTAGTGTCATTCCACATACCTAATCATTAAAATTATGACCATACCATTAAACTTAACATTACAACATAACACGTAATTGTAATCATGCACCAAAAACCAAAACCTTGAATATACCTTAAAAATGCCCTTCAAGGTAACCTAAAAATATGTCTTTGAAGGTAACAAAAAAAAATCTATGGTAACCAACACCTTTAGTGTGATCGGGTGATCTTAAAAGAAAACTAAAAAAGCAACTAGGTCACGTTGAAGGTAACCTGAAAAGGTAACTAGGACATATTAAAACTACCTAAAAGGTAACCAGGTTAATATAAAGGTAATTTAAAAAGGTGGCTAGATCATCTTAAAGATACCTAAAATGTGACCGAGTCACCTTAAGGGTAACCCAAAAAAGTGACCGAGTCACCATGAAAACACTTGATAAGTGACCAAGTTACCTTGAAAGTAGCTTAAAAAGGTGACCGAGTCACCATAAAAGTACATAAAAAATGACCAAGTCAATTTAAAAGTAACTTGAAAAAGTGATCAGGTCATATTGAATGTACCTAAAAAGTGACTAGCTTGAAGGTAACCTAAAAAGGTGAGTCATTCACTTTGAAGGTATTTAAAAGATGACCAAGTCACATTGAAGGTAACTTAAAAAGGTGATTGGGTCATCTTGAAGGTACCTGAAAGGTGATGACCGGGCTACCTATAAGATACCTAACAAGTGACTGAGTTACATTAAAGGTAACCTAAAAGTTGACCGAGTAACCATGAAGGCACCTGAAAAGTGACCAGGTCACCAAGAAAGTAACCTAAAATGGTGACTAGGTCACCTTGAAGGTGCCTAAAAAATTACCAGGTTACTTTAAAAGTGACCAGGTAACCGTGAAGGCACCTAAAAAGTGACCAAGTCACGTTCAATATAAACTAAAAATGTGACTATTTTACCTTGAAGGTACTTGAAAGGGAACAAGGTTACGTTAACGGTAACCTGAAAATGTGATCTAGTCACCTTGAAGGTACTTAAAAGATGACCAGTTTCACCTTTTTGGTAAACTGAAAAGATGATCGCGTTACCTTGAAGATACTTGAATAGTGACCAAGTCACCTTGAAAATAAATTGAAAAGGTAACCTGGTCACTTTGAAGGTACCTAAAAGGTGACTAGGTCACCTTGAACGTAAGCTAGAAACATCACCCGGTCATCTTGAAAGTACTAGAAAGGTGATCGGCCCACCATGAAGCTAATCAGAAAAATGGCCAGGCCATCTTGAAGATACATAAAAAGTCACCGGGTCATCTTAAAGGTAAAATAAAAAGGTAACCGGGCAACCATGAAAGCACCTGGAAGGTAACCCGATTACCATGAAGGTTACTTGAAAAGGTGACTAGGTAACATTGAAGGTATAAAAAAAGTGATCAGGTCATTTAAAAAGTAACCTAAAAATGTGACCAGGCATTTAAAAAGTCACCATGTCACATTTAATTTAACATAAAAAGGTAACCAGGTCACTTTGAAAGTACCTAAAAAGTGACTAGGTCACGTTGAAGATAACCCAAAAAGTTAACCTGATCACTTTGAAAGTACTTAAAAGATGACCGGGTCACCTTTTAGGTAACCTGAAAAGATGATCAGGTTACCTTAAAGGTACATGAATAGTGACTAGGTAATCTTGAAGATAAACTTAAACAATGACTTGGTCAAACTTTAAGTACCTAAATAGTGACCATGTCACCTTTTTTGCATTACTTTCATTGTAATCTGGTTATGCTTTAGCTGCCTAAAAGCTAACTGAGTCACTTTTTTAGGTTACCTTCAAGATGAATCGGTTGCCTTTTACGTACCTTCAAGGTGACCCGGTCACCACTTTAGATTACTATCAATGTGACTAGGTCACCTTGTTATGTTACTTTTAATGTGACTCAGTCACACTTTAGGTACTTAACATGTGACCGGGTCACTCTTTTAGGTTACTTTCAAGGTGGCCTGGCCATATTTCAGGTACCTTCAAGGTGATCGGGTAACCTTTTTAGATTACCTTTAATGTGACCAGGTCACCTTAAAGGTGACTTGGTCATCTTTCGGGTACCTTTAAGGTGACCTGATCACATTTAAATTTTACCTTCAAAGTGACCCGGTTAGCTTTTAAGTACCATTAAAGTGACATGGTCACCATTTTAGATTAAGTTCAAGGTGATCCGATCACCTTTTAAAGTTACCTTCAATGTGACCTAATTACCTTTTAGGTACCTTTAAAATTACCTTGTAACCTTTTTAGATTACTTTTATTGTGACCCGGTCATATTTTAAGTTATCTTCAAGGTGACCCAGTTACATTTTAAGTACCTTCAAGGTGACCTGGTGACCTTTTTAGGTTACTTTCAATATAATCCGGTCATACTTTAGGTACCTAAAAGATGATTGGGTTACCTTTTTAAGTTTCCCTTTATGTGTCCTAGTCACACTTTAGGTGTCATTATGGTGACCTAGTCACCTTTTTAGGTTACTTTCAAGGTGACCTGGTTACACTTTAGGTAGCTTTAAGGTTACCAAGTTACTTTTTTAGGCTACCTTTAAGATGACTCGGTCACACTTTATGTACCGTAAAGTTTACTGGGGTCGCTTTTTAGGTTACATTCAAGGTGACTTGGGCCACACTGTAGGGTTGGATTTAAGCTACAGTTAGGGTTTAGGTTTTGTTTAAAGTTAGGGTTTAGGTTATGGTTATGGTTTAAGGTTAGGTTTTCAGTTACATTTAAGGTTTAAGGTTTATGGTAGGTTTAAGGTTTAAGGTTTAATGTTAGGATTTAAGGTCTAAGTTTTAAGGTTAAGGTTAAGGTTTAAGTTTTGTTTAATATGAAAGATTAAGGTTAGGGTTAGGGTTTATGTTATGGTTATGGTTTAAGATTAGGGTTTATGTTAGGTTTAAGGTTTAAGATTTAATTTAAAGTTACTCGGTCACACTTTAGGGTTTGGGTTAGGTTTAAGGTTAGGGTTATGGATAGGTTTAACGTTAGGGCTAAGGTTATGGTTATGGTTTAAGGTTTAAGGCTATGGTTAAGGTTGTGGTTAAGGTTTAAGGTTAGGGTTTAGTGTTAGGGTTTAAGGTTTAAGATTTAAGGTTAGGGTTTAGTGTTAAGGTTTAAGGCTAAGGTTCAACGTTTAATATTTAAGGTTAGGGTTTAGGTTATGTTTAAAGCTTAAGGTTTAATATTTAAGTTTAGGGTTCGGGTTATATTTAAGGGTTCAGGGGTTAGGGTTATGGTATGAGGTTTAGGGTTGAGGTTTAAGGTTAAGTTATAAGGTTTAGGGTTAAGGTTTAAAGTCAAGGTATGAGGTCTAGCGTTAAGGTTTAGGGTTAAGGTTAAGGTATGAGGTTTAGCGTTAGGGTAAGGCTTAGGGGTTGAGTTAGGATATGAGGTTGAAGGTTAAGGTTTAGGTGCTAAATTTGGGGTTTAGGTTTGGCTTACTGTATACGGTTTAGGGTTATTTTGAGGTTAGGTTTAGGGTGTAAGTTTAATGATCCTAGTAGGCAAATGTCAATTTTAAAATCTTTGCTATGTTACTATTACTTTGCAAATTATTTTTCATTTGCTTTACTAAGTCGATCAATACACATAAATTTTATATTTTAAGTACCATTGGCATATTTATAAAATAATATTTTATTATGTATATTATTCAACAATTAATATTATTGTTTAGGTTTAAGGTCATAGTTAAGGTTAATGGTTAACGGTTTTAGTATATTATTGCATATTATTCTTATATGAAGTGATTATTTTTTACCAAATTATAGTTTTATTGATAATTCACACTACAAAAAGTCTAAAAAGTAATTTTAAGATTTTTTTTCTTAAGTATGTATTTTTTTAAAATTTTCAACCTAACTAACCCAAACAGATTAAAATTAGTAAAAAAATATTTTATTGTCATAAAAAGTATTCACAAAATGTAAATTCATCAGAACATAATTAAGAAGTTTTTTTAATGATTTTTTTTAGTTAAACATACTAATAGAAGGAAAATTAACCTAAACTAAATCGTACAAAAATTGAATTCTTTAAGGTTAATTTTTATAAAAAACATGTAAAAAATAGAATCAATCTAATTATTTCAGCTTAAACACTAGTAACTTGGGCCAACTTGACAGTTAACTCAAATATAACCCGAAACTAACCGAGATTGAAATTCACCAGACCTATTTAAAATCGAAACCATAATGAACCCGACCTGACCCAACCCAACTCGAGCATGAAATCTACTTAACCCAAAATTAACTCGAGCTCAAATAACTTGGCATAGTCCCGAATTCATGTTAACCTAATTAAACTCGAACCTAAATAGTCTGACTCAAACCTGACCCGACCTACCTAATTGTCATTCATAATTTCTTCTAAACTATATTTTTTAAAGTCATAAGTGACATTTTAATGACTATGCAGAAAGTTTAAAGAAATATAATGGTGCATTATTTTGTTGATAATTAGATCTTTGAATTTACAACTTGTCTCATATTTAGGTACTTAATCTTTAAATTATTAATTTTTTTACATCACAAAAAATGCAAAACTGGTCACTAGTAAATACTATTCTTTTAACAACAAAAGAATTCCTACATCAATGAGCTTGAAATGCTCCTTCATCTTGTTGGTTGCCTCGGTAAACTCCTCACCTTTATCTCATTGTCGTTCAAGCTCCAATCATCTTGTTTCCTCTTCACACTCAACATCAAGATCAACAACATCATCATTCTCACTACTTTCTTCTTCTAAGTTTTCATCATTATCCTCACCATTATGTTCAACATACATCTTAATGTTCCTATATTTCACAGCTTGCTTTATCATGTCCCTTATGCTTGAATCATGTATGACATGTAAGCCATGATTTAGACATGCTTCAGGTTCTTTATAATCAATACTCTTGATGTCCATAACCTTAACACCTAAGTCCCTTAAAGCATCTAACATCCACCAGTAAGATATCATGCCATCCTCATATTCCTTAGAACATGTCTTATAATCAACATATGCATTCTTTTCTCCTCGTTCAAACTTACCACCATAATAAATGATCACAGTAAAAACACTCATTTTGAATTTAATACAATAAAACAACCAAATTGGGTACTTTTAATTCTTACTCACAACACTAACTCAATTGTGAATATTCATCTGACAGTTGCCCGTCTTTGTCCTGCACTAATTTTGATTCCACTTACTGTTGTCTCTTTTTTTTTCCCCACTTTTTTGCTTCCTTTGACCGAATGAAAGCCATGATCTTCTAAAACAATGATTAAGGTGCTAATTGTTTTTTTTCCCACAAAATAAAAAATACTCTTAATATTCCCCCTTATAGTAGCCCTCAACAAAAAGTAAGCCATTTCACTGTTATATTTAACCCAAAACGAATGCCATATGACTCACCTGCGATCACATGGCCACTTCCGTCAGCTACTGGATTTAAATGACCCGAGTTCAAAAGTTTGAGGGCTTTTACTGTCCGAGTCAAAGTTCTAGGGCTAACTCCAATGAGGCGCTAAAGTTCAAGGTTTGCCGTACTTTACCCTTAAAACTATGTACCTTTGCAGGTTGAGATCTTTCACTCAGTTGTTGGGTTGAATTATAAAACTTGAACAATTGACATGTTCGAACTTTCTAAGATATTTACATGAACCAGTTGGATCACCATGCCTCTTTACCAAAGTTGGTTGGTGAGTTATACTTGTGTTTGTAGTGCTAGTTTGTATCCTTCAAGGAAAATAAGAAACAAGTGCAGCTATGATTTGAGAACTTTTTTTTTCCTAATTTCATTCATAAGCGTTCTCTATAAGAAATGCACACTATATATCCCTATATATAGTGATATGTAAATCTCAAGCCATGTAGGTTTCATACCTTAACTTAATTGGGTATAATTTTGGTTATAATTATGTGCTCAAGTTTTTTGCCAATCATTTATCCAAAATTACCACGAAACCATAACCGAACAATTTGACCTATGCACTCAAATAATCTAGTTGGCTTTAAATGTATAATCCTACAGGCTTCTATTACATTGACAATAAGCATAAATCACATTTATTATCTAAAACAAAGAATGGTGTCTCGCAATAGATCACTGTTACCCAAATGACTAGATAGTCAGTGACTTGACTAAACTTCCATGATCATTTTCTGTATATAGTCTTGTCCCTTGCTCTGAGATATTAAGATTGAGCATGAGACATGAAATGTGTCATTCTTTTATAGCCCAATCTTTGGTTTTTTTATTCCTGAGTAGACTAATTAATAAATGATGACAATGATATCTCATATAAACTCATCCAATCAAGATCATGCATTTCCTCTATCTCACTCAATCAAAGGGCTAAAAGATATCACCCCCTTTATATATGATAAATCTTAACTTGATCATGCAAATCCCTTTGCATGATATGTGAAATATATAATAACCACTTTTATGTTTACTCGGTTATGTGCAACAAAAGGAAATATCAAAGTATGTGACTCATATGTATAAACTTTGATGGCCTCAGGTCAAAGGGCTACATATACCATCATCATTATGAGAACTGTTTATGGTACTAATATAATGACTTATGTATCGTTCTCATGGCGGGCGCTAAGTTGCATAAAACATCTTGAAAGTGAGGAATAGGAAGTGAGAGCGAGAGCTAGAAAACGCCATTTTTAAAATTTAAGTAACTAAAAAGGTTATAAAAGCGATAACGAGAGCGACAGTTGAGAGTGAAAGCGGGAGCGGTAACCCAAAATTTAAGGATTGTGCAACTTAGGGCGGGCTAGTCTAGAACACAAATTCTCTAATTTGTACCCATATGTAAACTATATATCTCATATTAGTTTCCACATATGCTAATTTTTATGTGTTATTGAAACTCACAACAAAGATACTTAACTAGAGACATTTAAGAATATTATTATTATAGGGTTATAAATATATTGTCTCGTTACGCATAAACAAAAGAACAAACATAATTATTGGAGTTTATGTAAAATACAATCATCTCATGATTAATTTTTGGGCACATCCTAATAACTAAAGCGAGGGTCATATTAAAGGCATTGGTAAAAATGATGGATTCAAAAACCTAGGTACTAGAGTATTAGATAAAGAAAACATGAAGTTAAAATTACATTTTATGCATTTTTCACGTTTGCTACCTAAGCAAATTTAACTGTTGTTGTTTGTAAAATTGCTCCCAATAAGTAATGTTAATGGCAAATTTACAGGAACAAAATATTAGTGATTAAATTGCTCCATTAAATAAACATTAGTGACAATTTTGTGTATTCTCCCTAAAAAATTTGGCCGTTGTCTACAAAGGTGGCTTCCTATGTAGGGATATCAATGGGTTGGATTTGGGTTGGATGAAGGTATTCCCACATCGTGTCTGTGATCTTGAACACTCTACTCACATTCTACCTATCACCTGTTGGGTGGACAATTTTTACATTTATATCCTGCCCATTTTTAGACAGGTTGGGTCGAGGAAAACTCGTTCACCCACCACACCCCCACAGCTATAATTTTATTAAGTCATACAATGTCTAATCTTACATTTGTTACTATTAAAAACATTTATTATAAATTATCTATTAAAGCAACTTATGCTTGCTTTTAATTTCAGATAATTTATCTATTATATTTTTATTTTTATCACATAACTAATACTAATATATTATACACACGCGCACACATATAATATGGGTTAGATGTGGGGCGGATGAACGCTAAACTCACATCCTACCCAAACCCAATGGTGGGTGGAAAAAGAAAACCACATCCGACCAAAACTCGATCAATTGCTAAAAAAACTCAATCCATTGGATCAGATGCAAATCGGATGTCCGTCAGATTGGACATCTACTAACATCTCTATTCTTTTGGTCCATGGTCCACACAATAGCACTGAGTGTATAGCACACTTTCCTGTGAATTTTTATTTTCTCATTTATGTTCAACTCAATTTTATTTCTTTGTATTACCTCCATTTTTCAGTACTTGACCTTAAGTTTTAAGGGAAGTTAAAGAAAAATTTATCTTATTTTGTTGAAAAGTAAAGAAATACTACCATCGACTATTTATTTGTCTTATATGAAAAAGTACTAAAAAAAAAATTTTCCTAAAATTGAATGAAAAGACAATACAGTCAACTAAATTGAAACCAAAAGTGCATTATTAATAGTTACCAAATGAAATTTTGAAAAATAATTTTTGGAACTATAAGCTCTTTTCTGGCACATACATAAACAACTAGTTTGTTTATGCATCATTAAGATATAAATATACCAATCAACAGGAAATTGAAATTAGAAATGATTGACAAATGTTATCATAATGTGCTATGATTATACATATATGATATTACATCCTTAATTTTTATAAAAAATATTACGTACCTTTATCTTAGAATATCTTGTTCTTGAACATTTTTTAAATATCTCAAACTATTTGCCATAATTTTCTTGAAAGGTCAAAAGTTATGGCTATCATTAATTTATCTTTTATATAAACCCACAAAAAGTAAACATTTCTTCATTTATCAACGGAGGGAGCAGTGGAAATATCAATCAAGAGTAAATTATATAAATGATCCCTAATCTTTAATTCTTATTTCATTTTAGTCCCCAACCTATTGTATGTTCTACTGTAGTCCTAAATCTATTAAAAATGTTTCATTTTAGTCCTAAATCTATTAAAAATGTTCCATTTTGGTTCCTATTGGATGAAGTTTGTTAACTTAAAGTATTTTTATATTATAATTTGAACTGCCCGGTAACTATTTTAAAATAAATTTAATTTATATAACAATTTTTTATAATTAATGAAAAATTTAAATCACTTTTTTTTATTCTCCGTAAATTGAACTTATTTCTTTCAAGAAGAAAAAACTATTAATTTAAATTATCTATTTACTGTAAAAAAAATATCAAACTGTTTAAATTTATTAAAAGACAACCACCCAATATTTAAACTAAACTTCCAAAAGTTTGTGTGAGACAATTATGCTGGGTTGATTAATTTTCATCTGGTATGTGATCAAAATGAAACAATTTTAATAGGTTTGGCATCAAAACAAAATTTTCAATAGGTTAGAGACTAAAATGAAATGATAACTAAAGGTTAAGTGTCATTTACGTAATTTACTCTGTCAATCAATATAAGATGAATTTTTTTTTTTTTGCAGCAACAGAACAAATATATTACTTGAAAAAACAGTTACAAAGACAAGCCCACTAGCCAGGAGCTAGATAGGCAAAATCCACCAGCCATGGGAATATAAGAGAAAAATTACTACGCAGCTTAATACCTTATCAGCAGTTAACCGAACCCATTACAAATAACCTGTTTTAAATTTATATCATCCAATCAGTATAAGATAAGTAGAATAAAAGCAATAGTTTTATATCAATAATTGAATAGATGTAACATGAACTTGATTTCCATGCCAGTTGGTTGAGATTTTGGTAACCAGTTTAAGGGTATAGTTCTTCTCCTCTCCCCCAATTACAATGAAATGCTAAGTTCTGATGTTAAAAAAGTAATTCAACGTCCTCCATACTTTAGAAAACTAATAAATTCTTCTCTAACTGCTACAAATTCTCAAATTTCTAATTATTAATTATGCTTAAAAAGTGATCGCAGAATATTGCCCTAAATGGGGGGTTTCTACAATACCCCCGAGAAAGGTGCACCAATACTAAGTACTATATTGACCATTAGATTGAAATGAAATCATATGAACCGTTAGATTAGTAACCGGTTAGCTATTAGTTATGTTAATAATGGGAAAATGAAAGAAAATGAAAAATGCAAAGGGAAGGAAATGGTGACGGGTGAGAAAACCCGAACAGGTGCCCAGTCGTGCGCGCCACAGTGCTCCCGTTTTTGTTCACTGAATTTCGTGACAATGATTTTCGCTGCAAGTGGTTCAATTTATAAATTCCAATTCTTTTGTTATTGTTGTACCTCACCTAGTCACAGCCACGTAATTTTGTGATTTTTAATTATAATTTGAAAATATACAAATCTGACCAAAACTTCATTTTAGTGTCAAATAAACTTTTAAACCCAAAAAATTTAATCTAGTCTGACCCGACCCAACCCAATCTTAATCATAGTTAAACCGGTAGACGGTTTACTCCAAAAAGTCAATACAGGTTAAACCATAGTCTTTTTTGCTTGTGGAATTTTTTTTGTTAAAATACTTAAAGAAAGGTAATATTATTATTGTGTCCATTACACCAAAAATAAAATTCTCCACTTTAAAGGTATAACAAAAACAATGAAAAAATGAATTATAAATGATTTGTAAACATAGCTCAGTGATGAGGAAATTAATAATTTTTATTCAGGTACCTAACTATTAATTGGATCATTAATTTAAGTACTTTAGATAAAGATTGTTTACATATAACCGATGTGGAAAAATTTTTAGACATTTACATATATTTAGAAAAACTACAAACAGGGTAGGAAATTTTTATTTTTTTTAATATTCCTAAAACCCATTTTGGTCCTTTTTCTCTTTTCTCTTTTTTTTTTCGTGCAAATTCAATGGTAAACCCCTTACTAATTGTAACAATAGAGTTAGGATTTTGTAAAACAAGAATTGTCCATGTCAGTGCACAACAAATCTATCCAATGTTGACTAAGTAACATGTTGTTATTCTACGTTTGTAAGCCCTAGCTGTGATGAACGAAACTTTTAGTCCCCTCTCAGGCAACAAAATCCCCTAAAAGGCTAATCATCCAAGCCGTGGGCTGTTTATTTTAACAAACAAGCAGACATTAGTTATACTAATCTTCATCACCAAATGTACAAGTATTATCTTTATAAGATGGCATTCATTTGGGATTAAGGGATGTAGTGGAGAATAAAGTTTTTAATAAGTTTACTTTTTTCAGTGAAATTTTGAAAAAGTTCATACTTTGAAAAAATCATTGTGAGCCTAATAAAGAATATATCTATAATGAGCTTTGACAGCACAAGAGTCCAAAGAAAAGTATTTTCACTTTATTTTTATTTAAAATTGTTCTAATTTATATTTTTTTGTGTCAATGGTAAAACACCAATTTTAGTTCCTAAAATTTCTCTCTTTACCCTATTAATTTTGAAACTGTATTATATAAAGATTATACCTGATTTTAGGTCAACTCTAAATCTCAATTTTTTTCATGGAAAATTTTATTTAATCAATAGTTAAACTCACTTTTAATTACTAGAACTATAAAATTTTCCTCTTCAACTTCACATTTTATTATTTAACAAATATTGTACTATATTTATATTAAATGCTACTACATATTAAACCATTGTAACTCCAGAATTTTGCACTTTACCTTTTGCGCTTCTATGTAATCGGATCACCTTTTCCGTTTATCTTCAGTATGACCGAGTCACATTTTAGTTACCTAAAAGGTGACCCGGTCCCTTTTGAGATTATTTTCAATGTAACCTAATCACCTATTAGGTACCTTCAAGATGACCAGGTCACCTTTTTAAGGTACCTAAATATTGACTGGGTCACCTTTTGAGGATACCTTCAAGGTAACTTCGTGACCTTTCGGGTAATTTAAAGGTGACCAAGTTTACTTTTTAGGCTACCTTGAATGTGACCCAGTCACCCTTTAGGTACATAAAAGGTGACCCGGTTTGAGGTTACCTTTAAGGTAACCTGGTCACCTTGCGGGTACCTTAAATGTGATCCGATCATTTATTTTGGTTACCTTCAATGTGACCCAGTCACAGTTCAGGTACCCAAAAAGTGACTCGGTCTCCTTTTAACCCGGTTTACTTTTATGTACCTTCAGTGTAACCGGGTCACCTTTTGCACTTACCTTTAGTGTGACCGGGTCACACTTTGATTACCTTCAAGGGGCCCGGTAACCTTTTTAGGTTACCTTTAATGTGACCCGGTGACACTTTAAGTACCTTAAAGTTGACTCGGGAACATTTTTAGGTTACTTTCACTATGACTCAGTTATCTTTTAGGTATCTTTAAGGAGTCCTGGTTACTTTTTTATGTTACTTTCAAAGTGACACGGTCACCTTTTGGGTACCCTCAAGGTGACCCAGTAATCTTTTTAGGTTACCTTCAATGTGACCCGATCACACTTTAGGTACCTTTAAGATGACCAGGTGATCTTTTTAGGTTACCTTTAATCTAACTCGATCACTTATTAGGTACCTTCAAGGTGACCCCGTAATCTATTTAGGTTACCTTCAATGTGATCCAGTCACACTTTAGGTACCTTCAACATGACTCAGTAACTTTTTTAGGTTACTTTCAATGTGACCTGGCCACTTACTAAATACCTTTAAAAAGGCCCGCTACCTTTTTGGGTTATCTTCAAGCTGACTCGGTCACCTCTTAGGTACTTTTCAAGGTGACTTGACAATCTTTTTAGATTCCCTTCAATGTGACCCGGCCACACTTTATGTACCTTTGGGGTAACTAGTGATCTTTTTATGTTGCCTTCAATTTAACCTGGTCACACTTTATGTACTTTCAAGGTGACCCAGTAATCTTTTTAAATTGCCTTCAATGTGACCCAGACACACTTTAGGTACCTTTAAGGCAACTCGGTCACTAATTTAAGTTACTTTTAAGGTGACTAAATTACACTTTGGATACCTTCAAGGTGACCGGATCACTTTATATTATCATTAATGTGATACGGTTATACTTTATACCTGCAAGGTTGGGGTTAAGATTAGATATAAGGTTAAGGTTAAGGTTATGGTTACGGTTTAAGGTTAGGTTTAAAGTTTATGGTTTAAGTTAGGTTTAAGGTTTCAGTTTAAGGTTTATTGTTTTACGTTTTAAGGTTCAAAGTTAAGTTTAAGATTTAAGGTTCAGGGTTTAAGGTTAGAGTTCAAGGTTTAAGGTTTAAGGTTTATGGTTTAAGTTTTAAGGTTCAAGGTTAAGTTTAAGATTTAAGGTTATGGTTTGGGTTAGGGTTTAGTTTATGGTTAAGGTCTAAGCTTATGGTTTGGGTTAAGGTTTAGTTTATGGTTAAGGTTTAAGCTTATGGTTTGGGTTAGGTTTAAGATTTAAAGTTTAAGGTAGGTTGACAGTTTAGTTAGGGTTTAAGGTTTAAGGTTTGAGGTTAGGGTTTAAGTTATGTTTAAGGCTTAAGGTCAGGGTTATGGCTTATATTACGGTTAAGTTTTAGGTTTAAGGTTTAATCTTAAGGTTTAGGTTAAGTTTAAGGTTTAAGTTTTAAGATAGGTTTAGGGTATACGGTTAAAGTTAAGGCTATGTTTAGGGTTAAGGCTTTATTTACCTTTTATGGTTAAGACTGGGTTTAGGGCTAAAGATTAAAATTTTTTAATTTAGGGTGCTAAAAATTTAAGGTTTAAGTTTAGGTTTTAGGGTTTAGGGACTAGGTTTAGGGTTTAAGGTTAGGGTTAGGGATTTGGGATTTAATGTTTCAGGTTCTGGTTTAGTGTATGGAATTTAGGATTGTAGTTTGAGTTAGGGTTTGGGGTTAGGTTAGGGTATGAGACATAGGGTTACGACTAGTGCTCAATTTAGGGTTTAGGATGTTTAGCATTAATTTAGTGTGTTATTATATATTATTCTTATAAGAAGTGATTTTTCACCCAAATTATAATTTGATTGATAATTTGCAGTTCAAGAAGTCTAAAATGTAATTTTAAGATATTTTTTTGTCCAAAGTAATTTTTTTTTGTAAATTTTTAACTTAAATAAACTAAGATGATAGAAATTTTTTTTGACTTGTTTAAGTTTCAAAATCTAAATAAATTAATTTTGTATGTAAATAATCACTTCAAAGGACATTGAGGTGTCCCCCTGGTACTCTGGCCAAAGTTCAAGCCACTCTAAAGTAAAAAAAACCAACTCAGTCGCTAATTCTTTTACATAATATTAAGGCTAGGTTTATAGTTTAAGTTTAATGTTCTTGGTAGGCAAATGTCAAGATTACAACATTGGTACCTAAAATTTTAGGTGTAGTGTGATAAAGTACCTAAATTTCATAATAAAAGTTGAAAAATTTTATGAATTTCTTAATTAAATGTACTAAAATAAAGAAAATGAACCTATTTTAAATCACATAAAAATTGAATTTTTTAAATTTAAATTTTAACAAAAAAATCATACAAATTTTATATTTTGAGTACCATTGCCATATGTATAAAATAATATTTTATTAAGTGTATTATTTAACAATTAAATCACATAAAAATTGAATTCTTTAAGGTTAATTTTTACAAACATCATATAAAAATAGAATCAATTCAGTCATTTCAGCTTAGGCACCAGTAACTCAAGTCAACTCAACTGTCAATCCAAATCTAGGCCTGAAACAAACTGTGATTGAAATTCACCTCACCTATTTTAAATCCAAACCCAAATAAACTCGACCTGACCCAACCTAACTTGGGCACAAAATCTAATTAAACCAAAATCAAACTGGTACCCAAATAACTCAACTTGAACTCAAATTCATATTAATCCAATTAAACTTGAACCTGAACGTGAATAACTTAACCCAAGCCTGACCTGACCTACCTAATTGTCATCACTATTTTCTGCTAAACAATATTTTTTAGAATCATAAGTGACATTTTAGTGACTATACAAAAAGTTTAAATAAAAATAAAGGTATCTTATTTTTGTGATAGTTAGATCCTTGAATTTATGATTTGTCTCAGATTTAGGTTCCCAATCTTTAAGTTATTAATTTTTTGGGCCACCTTTTTAGGTTATTTTCAAGGTCACCTGGTTACACTTTATATACCTTCAAGATGACCAGATTGGGTTTCAGTATGGGATTTAAGCTTACTACTATTGCTCAATTTAGGGTTTCAGACATTTAGCATTAATTTAGTGTATTATTGTATATTATTTTTATAGGAGGTGATTATTTGCCCAAATTATAATTTTATTGATAATTTTCACTTCAAGAACTCTAAAAAGTAATTTTAAGATTTTTTTTCCAAATTAATTATTTTTTGAAACTTTTTAACGTAAATAAATTAAAACGATAACAAATATTAAAAATATTTTATTTTCATAGAAAGTGTAAATAATTTTTTTTGGACTTCTTTAATTTTAAAATCTCAATAAATTGATATTTTTCTAAATAATTATTTTATATAAGAATAATGTATGATAATGAATTAAAATTACTGCATAACAAATTGGATTTTAAATTCCTTCTCTATGTTACTATTACTTTGTAAATTACTTTTCATTTGCTTTACTAAGTTGATCAATGTACACAAATTTTATCTTTTGACTATCATTAGGTATATGTATAAACCATATGTATTTTAATAATGTGTATTAGTCCAAAAATTAATTTTTTTTATATCTCGAACATTTTAAAACTAGTGGCGTGTAATTTGTGATAGTTGGAACGGGAAGGCCGGATGGTATCACTGAGCTACTTAGAGTAGCCCAGGGTTGCTGGTTGACCAGGCTCACCTCGGAATTTCGGAAGGTCCAAGAGCTGGCGCGGTACCACCGGAACATCACCCACGGGGGTCACTTATTCCCACCCCAAACGCCGGCTTTGCCCCTATTGTATGCTTTTGTTACTTTTATAGAGTTTTAAGTACAAGAAAAATAATTATTTGTATCTAGTAAGGGGGCATGCGGGCATTGTTGGTTTCCCCGCGGGGAGGACCCGTGTGTGTCTTGGCGTAGGTCTTTCCTTCTCTCGCCCCTTTCCTCTTTTTCTTCTCGCTCCTCTCTTCCCTCTCTCTCAATTTTTTTTACTCTCTATTTTCCTTCTCTCATCCTCCCCTCCTTTGTTACTTTGTACCTTTTTTTTTTTTTTTTTTATCCTCTCCTATTTTCTTCTCTCTCCCCCTCTGTCCTTCTTCATTTTCTTTCCTCTCCCCACACACCGGCGCTTTCTGTCCAGCCCTTTTCCCTTGTCCCATCAGCCATGATCAATGGTAGTTTATTGGTTTGTTGATTCACCCGCATTTGGCCGCCTCCCAATTCCCAAATACTCTACCAAGCAAGCTACAAATGTCGTCCCCTAACTTGGACTGCAGACGCCAAAGCTGACCACATTTGTGCACTTGGTGATTCGCAACTTGGCAAATTATGCAACAGCGCCAATTTTCATTGGCAAGTCCATGCTCGTTCTCTCGTTCTTGTGTCTTTTCCGTTGAAAAGAAAGGATATATTAGAATAAAAGCTTACAACAAGATGTCTTTTTCAATATAAAAATTAATATTTGACATCACCCACACATATAAGTGAAAATAATAGCTATTGAAAAATTAGTTTATTTAATAAATTTTTATCACCATAACTAACTAGTCGTTGTAACAAGCAAATTATGATAATTTAATATAAATCCACACTCACCTGTTTTTGTTCCTTTTTGTTTTAACTATTACACTTGTTTCTCTCCAAATAACAAAAAAAGAAAAAAGAAAACCAACTGATGGATAAAAAAAAGAAGTAGCTAGTTGCTTTTTTTTTATCTTCAAGTATTTTTTTTTTTTTTTTTAGATGAAGTAGATTTGATATATTAATTAGCTGTCAAGTATTTTTTTATTAGTAGTTGTTTTCATTCCTTATCTGTATTGTTAATTTTATGTTCTTTTATCAGTTACTATTTGTTCTTTTGAAAAAAATTGATTGTTCTTTTATTTGTAGCTTTTTATTCCTTTGTCTCAACTTTGGTCTTTTTATTAGTTTCTACTTGTTCTTTTAGAGAAACTAATTATTTTTTATTATTAGTTATTTCTTCTTTTGGATTAACTTCCTATTTATTATCAATACTTGCTTGTTATTTTATAGAAAATTTGCTATTTTTTTATTAGTTTATTTTTTATTAGTTATTTTAATGCTTCTTTTCACTAGTAGTTATTTAAATATCCCTCCCTTCGTATATCCACCAATATTGTTTTATTTGATTTGATGCGAAGATTTTAAAAAAGTAAAAAGAGTTTGTGTTGATGTTTTCACTTTTTGTCCTTAACTTTTTAATATGTAAAACAAGAAAGTTAGAAAACAGTATATATTAAAATGATAATTTGAAGGATATGGTAAAATAAGTTACAAAACATAGAACTGCCGTAAAGATTTAGAATGGTCCAAAACAGAAAATGAAGCAAGATTAGTGGAAGGGAGGGAGTAAAACATAGTTGTAATTCAAATATTATGTTTAAAATTATATTGTTTGATTTTTTATTGAGATGAATGTCCTTTAAATTTTAATTAATGCTTAACCAATATTTACAATTTTCTACAGATTTTTTCCCCAACCCAATATAAAAAGAAATTTTCTTCAACTAATAATAAGATCGGTGTTATTGTAAGAAAAAATAAGGAACAATAATACTGGCCCCTCCACGAATTAAAAAAAAAAAAAAAGAAAACAAGCCGACTAACGACTGACTAAAACATATCCGAATCAGCAAAAGGATGGCACAGCCGATCATAGTAATGCATGAAAACGAGCTTTTTCTGTTTGAAAATTCAATTATACTAGAAATGTGACCCGCGCTACGCAGCGGGGGGAGTGGCTTACTTGGCGTTAAAAGTTGCACAATCTAATCAACGTTCTCTTATTAATTCTTCTTGTAATCGAACAATTTCTACACGGAGTTGGTGATTTTCGAATTCAGCATCGCTTCGTTCTTGCTCTAGTTTAATGAGATGTTGTTGCAATTCGTCCAATTCTTTGCACACTAAAGCAAGGTTTCGGCAGATATGATCATATAGATGGCGCCAACAGTTGTTGTTGTTGCAGCCAAAGTGAAGTAAGCGGACACGGAGCAATTTGGTGATTTTTTTTATCGCTAGGAAAGCAGCTTCTTCCTTTGCACGGTCAACATTCAACTTGGAGTAGCCAAATGCAATGAGAGGAGTCGAACTTTTGAGAGAGAATGCAGATGAACATGGACAGAGGCAGAGAAAAAATCATTGACGGGGGCTTCTATTACGTAAAAAGGTATGGGAAATGATAACTTAGAACATAATTCAGACAAAATTGTTTTCGGTGATAAACAAACCAACTCCATGTTGCGCAAATAAGTAACAATAAACGTAAGGCGCAATAAACCTTGTCCACTAACAGCCAAGGGAGGGGATAAGTAAGTAAAGGAACACGGAGGAAGGAACACTGATTGGAACTGATGATCCAACACACTGTGAAAGGGAAAAAAACATAGTGGCAGGGAATTAACATCAAAAGTATAATAGCGCATGATAATGAACAACAGAGAGATTAAAATGGCATTGAACAGGATTTGCACAGCGGGAAGAAGTAAGAGAATGTAGGAAGAGGCGGACAGCAGCATACCCTGAATTTAATTACAATGGTAGAATAAACTGCACGGAGAAAGAGAGCAGGGTGAGAGAGCCTCAGAAGGAAGAAATTGGGTATATAAGCAACAAAAATCAGAGGAACAAACCTGTTGCATAGTTACTGCTTCGGGTATACAGTAGGGGAGGTGAACAACTTGGCCTAAGCACAACGGAGCAAAAATTAGGCTGGGGAACAGAGATTGAATATAAAATCAGTAATAATGGAACGAAGAATAAAAGGAGAAGAAAGAAATTGGAAGAGAAATAACTGGAAGAGACCGAGGACAATAAGTGACAAAGCTTAAGGGGAACGCGAACAGAACAGTGAAGGAAAAAAATCGACCAAAGCAGCTGTGTTAGTTCCCCGTGGAAGTGGGGGAACCCATATAAATACAAAGAATCTCCAAGCAGTCGCAGAAGCCAGAAGGCAGAAGATGAAATGCCCTCCCCATGCAAGTTATGTTATGGAGGCACGTATCAATTCAGAGTTTCTGCAGGAAACAGCTGGCAGTAATGATGGGGAGGGAGTCGGCAGATTAAGGGAAGCGGTCATTAGCAGTTATTAATAAGGAATGAAGCGGCGATTGTTGAAATATGCCCCGTTTTAGTGGTGCAGCTGGGAGTGGCTGGTAGTCCCTTAATAGAGGCACGTCTCAATTCAGAGTTTCTGCAGGAAACAGCTGGCAGTAAGGATGAGGAGGAAGTCGGCAGATTAAGGGAAGCGGTCATTAGTAGTTATTAATAAGGAATGAAGCTACGATTGTTGGAATATGCCTTGTTTTAGTGGTGCAGCTGGCAGTGGCTGGTAGTCCCTTAACATGAAGGCAGCTGGCAGTCATAAAGAGACGCTTAATGCTTCAATTGTAGGCGTGAGGAAGTTAGCATCTACATTGGGAAATATATAACAGGCAGATGAACTACATTGCAAAAGATATTCGATCTGGAGGAGCAAAAGCAGCATTAAACCATTTGGAAAATGCGATGTGTCAGCAGCAGACATGCCTTTTCCACTTTAGTGATGGTGGTACTCCCTGAACATTAAGGCAAGTGGCAGTGGGGAAGATACGCTTTATGCTTCAATTGTAGCTGCCAGCAAGTTAGCATTTACATTGCAAAAGATATTAGAGCTGGAGGAGCAAAAACCGCATTAAACCATTTGGAAAATGCCATGTGTCACCACCAGGCATGCCTCTTCCGCTTTAGTATATATATAGATATGGGCACACCTCCTCTAACTCTCTGACCTACCGCAACTATGACATCTCCAACTTCCCAAAATTTCTATAAAATAAAAAATAAAAAATAAAATTTTTATAATTTTTTTGTCCCAAACTTCAAGAATTTTCTTATGTTATAAAATTTTGTATTTATTATATAACAATTAAATATTATGGATTTAAAGTAAATTCAAATTAATGACTAGTTTAATTATTGTATAATTAAATATTGTTAAAAATGTAAAAAAATTACTCTTCCGTATTTTATTTTAAAGAATGACTCTTTTACCTTTTTGACTAAAATTTGACTTAAATATATTGATATTAATTTATATTATAAAAAATTTTAAAAATTATATTTAAAAATAGAGTCTTTAAGTGTAAAAAACCATTTTAAAAAATATATATTTCTATAAAAATTTTTGAAATAAAAAAAATATGAATTACTATAATTAAAAAATGTATACGTAAAAATTTACTAGTCTTTTAAGGTACATTTTAACTTTTTCAACTAAAATTTGACTTAAATATATTCATATTAATTGGACTATAATTTTTTTAAAAAAATTATATTTATAAAATAGAGTCTTTAAGGTATCATTTTCATATAAAAAGTTTATATTTCTATAAGAAATTTTGAAAGAAAGAAAATTATGAATTAATTATTGTGAATAGTAAATGAGACAACCTTTATGAGACAAAAGGAGTATTATTTTCCATTCCCCAAAACTTTTTAGAGTATCTGTAGAAATAATGAATAAGATCTTCTCTTTCATCTCATTCCCTATTTTTGAGAATAGGATGGGGAAACTATTAGAGTGAAAAATGACTTCATATTTTCTAAAATGGAGAAAAACTACAAAATAGAAAAACTTTTAGAGATACTCTAAAATTGTAAACCCATAACTCTAAATCTCCAAGCAACCTTCTAATTACCATGTTCTAGCTGGTAATAAAACAAAGACTCATTGGCTTGTTGAGCCTCCAATCCGATCAACAATCTGAAAACACAACTAAAAAAATGCCGTTGGAAATTCTCGCATTGGAAATATTAGGCTGTTGGAATATGGAAAGAATTTTACAATTTTCAAAAACAAATTAATATTTTAAAAATATTTTGTTGTAAATAATAATAATAATAATAATAGAAATCTGAGAAAGAAAAAAACATACTCTTGAGCTAAATAAAGTAAGATAATTGCACATCCAAGTCTTGAAAGCTTAACAAAAAAAATTAAGTATACAACCAACTAGTCAACAGCAACTCAAAACAAAATAAGTCTATGAAAATAATTTCCTCACAAGCTAGCAACGATTAACCTCTCAAAAATTCAGAAAAACATCATATTTATGCACCAAGTAAAAAGAACAAACTAAGTAGATAAGAACTTAAAAAGTACAACCAATCTTACCACAAACCCATGAAAGATAATAAATCAATTGAGAATTCATTTCCTATTCTGATTTTACTTGATTTCTCTATCTTTTTTTTTCCTATTTTTTTCTTGTGTTCCGCCATTTTGGCAAGTGTAGAACAGGGGCTATGCCATACCCAAAGCTACTAACTCGACACAACTCTAAAGTGATCTTTAACCATACTCATGTTCCTCGTACCTTTTCGAGCAGTAATCGACTTTTACCTTAGAAGAAGACCTCTACGTACTTTAATATCTAGAAAAAGCAGAGTAACAAATTTTTATTTACCAGAACACAACAATTTCAACTTTTTTTTCCTTCTCAAGTGGTTCAAATCATGCATGAACCAAACAAACCACATAATCAACTTAATAAGCTCATAATCTAACATGGTTTAAATCAATGTACTAAGTACAAAAATTTAATGCAAAAATTAGCTTCTCAAGATAACTATCAATTAACTTGATCAAAAATTATAAAAAAAAATAATTTAAAAATAAGATTTAAGAGTTGCATAAAGATTAATAAATTGATAACTTAATACTCTAGCTGGGCATTCAAAAACCAAGAAGTGAAATTATCCTAACAATTCAAATCAATGCTCAAAAGTACGAATTGAAAAGTAACTCTCTATGGCTTCATGGATGAGCAAACTACATGAAATTCATTCAAACGTTTGTGGGGGTCCTTACTTGCTAGTCCACGGAAGGTAGGAAATAAATGAATCAATCCAGATTTTAATTCAAAAGCTATCTAAATATTAGGAAAATCAATGTATAGGGGTTGCTGGTCAACATCGGGAGTTGCCAACTCCGTCAATGTTCTTTGTGTTGCCATCTTTACAACAATAGTAGCTTCTTCATCACTTTCATAGTCTTTGTTCGCAGATGTCAAAATTGTAAAATTGACTACTTGCCATTTCGCTTTACTGTTCGCCTTTGCTGTCTTTTTTATCTTTGGATTAAACACTAATTCACCTGTACGAAAAGATCTTAGCATAAATTAGTTTACTAAGAAAGAAAAAAGAAATTTTAAAAGAAAAAGAAATCTCCCTGGCAACGGTGCCAAATTTTTTGTTGGTCGTCGAAACTACTAAAAATAATTTTGATATCATTAACAACTTAAAATAAATAAATTTGTAGCATAGTAATGAAAACCAAGTCAAATCCGAAGAGAAATTTTTTAATAAAAAATTTCCTGTCAGAAAACTGAAACAAAAAATTGTGAGGTTTTCTTAAATTGAATGCTAAAATAAATTAACTGTAGAATTAAAATAAAATTAACCAATACTAAAAATGTTCAGTTTAGGGTTGATTATCCATTCCAGTTATTTAGTTGATCATTCAAAGCAAATATTTCTTCAATCTAAGCAAATAAACAGGACTATCTTTAAAGCTAAAAATAATCAAAGGAATTCAATAGTAAAATTAACCAGAAAAAGCTTCAAATTAATTTCATAATTTTGAGTCACCAGATATTGAAAAGTAATTTCTAATCAACTCAAAATTAGCATGAAGAACAATGAACCAAAAATTTTATTCCAAGCAACCATAAAAAAACTTGAACAATTTAACATATCTTACTTCTCCTATATGAACTAACTAGAAATAAAAATAATCTCCAGATAAATTGATTGCTTCTAAATTGAATTCCTTTCACCTAAGTGGTTTGAAAGAAAATCAAGCAAATTTTACAATCTCAAAACCAATTCAACAAGCGAGAATAAGAAAATTAATTGCAATAAATCTCAATCACGAAGAAGTAAATACTTGAATTTAAATAAAATTTCAGCAAGAAAAATCAATCTTCATAACTAGTGTTGGTGATGAAATTCATCCCTTTGAACCAAACTAGAAAACAACTCAAACAAGTTTGACAGAAAAATAAAAGAAAAATAGAGAAAAACAAAAATGCTTTAGGTGGGTTGGCTGTGCGGCAGCTCATCTCTTTAAACACCTAGAAGGATTAACCTAGTGTAATAAATTCACAAAATCTCCCTAAACTTTCTATATGGTTATAAAATTGCCCCACAAAAATAAAAAACATTCAAAATAAATATAAGGTTTCAAAGTTGTGAGCCAAGAAATATTTCAAAACATTAATAGCAATTTCAAGCTGAAATTCGACCCTGATGAAGCCATTATCTCTCAAAACTCAAAGCATAAAAGTTATAGAGCTCTTTCTTAGCTTCAAAATGACAACTGAATCACATAAAACGGGTATCTACAGCTAAAGATATGGCCAAAATACCACAACTACTTCTGAACCAGCGATGACGCACAAATCGTGACTTTGAAGCTAAATTTAACCACCTTAACGTGCAAGCTGGGTTTTATGGTCTTCACATGATTTCTAGCTCCAGATGTTAGCTTTCCATTGAATGAAGAATCACATCATTTCAATCTCTATAGCTCAAGATATAATTTTTCTACTAGAACATTGCCAAATTGTCAAAATCTTGAAAGAACACAACCAAATTAAAACTTGTAAAATTACAAATTAAATTAAATTTTAATCAATTTAGTCCAGATATGCTCTAAGTATAAAACATACTCAAAATAGATCTTTGAGGTTTAAAACACATTAAAACATATTAAATTTGAGAGAAATAAATATAATAAATGTATGCTTATCAAATAATAATAATAATAATGATGATGATGATAATATATATTATTGATATTTATATTTATATATATTCATATGTATTTATGTTGATATTTATATTGATATATATGTCACACACACACACACACCAGAATCTCCAGATCATCGTCGCTCTTGCTCTCTTCTTGCTCACTATCCTCGTCACCTTGACCAAACTCACCAGCTCCTCCAAGAGATCAGCCAAGCTGCCACCTAGCCCGAGGCCGCTGCCACTCATTGGGAACCTCCACAACCTCGTCGGGGGCCTCCCGCACCGCCGCTTCCAGGAGCTGGCACAGAAGTACGGGGTCGCTGATTCATGTCAAATTGGGAGAGGTGTCCACCATCGTAGCCTCTTCCCCGGAGATGGCCAGGGAAATGCTACAGACCCACGACAGCGTTTTCGCTTACAGGCTGGCATTGGTGGCGTTGAAGGCCATCACCTACGACCACATAGACATTGGCTTCTCCCCTACGGCAGCTATTGGCGGCAGCTGCGCAAGATCTGGGCCACCGCTCCATCCTGGAGGAGGAGGTAGCCAACATGGTCGCTTCCATCCGCTCCGCCTAGGGCCAGATGCCGGTCAACCTTATGCAGAAGATATTCTCGCTGATGTTCGGGATCACCGCGAGGGCGGCATTCGGTGTTGGTCAGAATAGCAACCTTAGTAAGCAAGAAACAACAGAGAACTCAATGCAATACTTTATTCCATGATTAACAGCCCTGTTTATAGGCTCTTTTAAGTAACGTAAACAAACTGACTTTGCTAGAAAACAGGAAACGATCTTCAGTAACTTAAGGCCTAAAAACTCTGATTATTGGACTAAGTCATCCTAAATATCAGTAGCTTCTCCAACTGTCTTCAACGCTGACTTGTACTCTATTCAACTTTGTGCCACGCTGGATTACTCACGTCAACACTCCCCCTTGATCCAATGTGGCCAATATTCAGTCTCTCCCGTAAACCAACAAATTTTGACAGTGGCAAAGCTTTAGTGAACAAGTCTGCCATTTGATCCTCAGTTTTGCAAAACTCAATCTTAACTTCTTCTTTGCTCACAAGTTCTCGAATGAAGTTATGCTTTACTTCAATATGCTTCGTTCTCCCATGTAGGATAGGATTTTTGGACATAGCTATTGCTGAAAGGTTGTCACAGAACACCACAGTTGCGCCGTGTTGCTTCTGGCCCAAATCACTTAACAATCTTCTCAGCCAGACACTTTGACACGCAGCTATATTGGCAGCAACATACTCTGCTTCGGTTGAGGAGAGTGCAACAGTACTCTGCTTCTTGGAGAGCCATGAGATAGGTCATGAACCAAGATTGAAGCAATTGCCACTAGTACTTCTTCTGTCTTCTTGACTGCCAGCCCAGTCACTGTCCGAGTAGCCTTGTAGATTAAGGTCTACATCCCTTAGATACCAGATGCCATAGCTCTTTGTTCCAGCAATGTATCTTAATATCCTTTTAGCTGTCCCATAGTGATGCCTTGTAGGATTCTGCATGTATCTTGATATCATGCTTACAGCAAACATGATATCTGGTCTAGTATGCGACAAGAAAAGCAGCTTTCCCACCAGGCTTCTGAATTTCTTTGCATCTGCTAGTTGACTCCCATCTTGGGTAGTGAGTTTTTCACTTGCATTCATTGGAGTGGTTACTGACTTGCATTCATCCATATTAAACTGCTTCAAGAGATCACCAGCATATTTTCCTTGTGACAGAAAATACCTTCTTCAGTGTGTTGAACTTCCAAGCCGAGAAAGTATTTGAGCTCCCCCATATCAGTCACTTCAAATACTGCCATCATTGCCTTTTTGAAGTCTATGATAAGCTGAGATGAAGACCCTGTATAGATCATATCATCCACATATAAACTTACCATAACAACTTGACCTTCTCTTCCTTGTTTGACATACAGGGTAGGCTCATTTGGACTTCTCTGAAATCCATGAGTTTGGAAAAACTCATTAATTTTGCTGTACCAAGCTCTGGGCGCTTGCTTGAGTCCATATAGTGCCTTTTTGAGCTTGTAGACTTTCTCACCTTCTTCTAACTTCTCGAACCCTTGAGGCTGTTGAACATAAACTTCTTCCTTCAAGTCTCCATTTAGAAATGCAGACCTGACATCAAACTGATAAATCTTCCACTGATGGCTGGCTGCAACAGCAAGAATCATTCTCACTGTCTCGAATCTGGCAACAAGTGAGAATGTTTCTTGGAAGTCAATTCCTTGTTCCTGTGTAAATCCTCTTGCTACAAGCCTAGCCTTGTATTTTTGTACTGATCCATCAGAATGATATTTAATCTTGAAAATCCACTTGAGACTTACTGCCTTTTTTCCTGGAGGCATCTCGGTCAACTCCCATGTTCCATTCTTTTCGATACCATCCATTTCAGCCTCCACAGCTTCTTTCCAGACTTCATTGTTTAAGGCAGCGTAAGCATCTGTTGGTTCTTCTATGAAAAGTGCATAAGTTGAAGAGTAGATATCACTCAGGGATTTGGTCTTCATTCTACTGCTCTCAGGAGATGAGTCTTCAGAGGACGTTGAGTTTGATGTCTCAAAAGGAGTCACTTCTCCAGATGTGTCTGGAATTTGCTCATCAATTGCTTGAACTGGTTCTTCTTCCAAACTCAT
>SMDT01001259.1:0-102577 GCA_005392925.1 Aquilaria sinensis
TTTCAAATTTTTAATTTAAAAAGGGTAAACCTCTATTCCATCCTTCATCTTTTCAATTTTTTTCAATTTGGTCACTAACGTTTTTATTTTGTTCTTGCAGAATTAATTACTAACCTTTTTTTATTTTTACTTGTTTGTTTATTATTTGTTTATTACTAACCCTTTCTTTTATTGTTGCTATTAACAACTAACAACTAACTTACTAACTTTTTATTATTGTTGTTACTTAATTAATTAAATTTAATTAAAACTTGGCTAACTTTTATTATTGTTGTTAATTAATTAATTTAATTAACTTGACTAACTTTTATTATTATTAATTTGTTAATTAATTTAATTAACTTGACTAACTTTTTATTATTGTTGTTAATTAATTAATTTAATTAACTTGTCTAATTTTTTATTATTTTTGTTAATTAATTTAATTAACTTGACTAACTTTTTATTATTGTTGTTAATTAATTTAATTAACTTGACTAACTTTTATTATTGTTGTTAATCAATTAATTTAATTAAACTTGGCTAATTTTTATTATTGTTGTTAATTAATTTAATTAACTTTGCTAACCTTTATTATTATTTATTTTTAAAGTGGATGGCCAAAAAAAAAAAGCCCCACTTTATTTTTATTAATTTTCCTTTATATAATTTTTTTATTTAATTCACTTTTTACCCTTACTAATAAATACATAAATCAAAATTAAAAGAAGATTACTTTTTTTTTTAATTAATTATTAAGCCTAATAAAAATCATTTTTTAAAAAGCTAATTATTTTTCTTTTATAAATTAAATAATTATTTAAATAATAAATAACTTTCACTAAAAAAACTAAAAGAAAGATAAGAAAAAGATAAGAAAGAAAAGAAAAAGAAAAGAAAAGAAAGATAAGAAAAAGATAAGAAAGACAAGAAAAGAAAAAAGAAAAGAAAGAAAGAAAGAAAAATAAAACAAAGATAAAAGAAAAAAAGAAAGATAAAAATAAATTAAAAGAAAATTACAAAAAAAAAGAAAGAAAGTAAAAAAAAAAGAAGTAAAAATATGAAAATAAATTTTTAGTTAGATTTAAAAATCATTCATAAACAAAAAGAATTACCATTTAAAAATTAATTCCATAATAATAAGAATTAAATAATTACTATAAATTAAATTAACTTCCATATCCGGATGATCCGTCAGGATCTACGGTTTGGAAAATATCAAACTTTTTTTTTAAAAATAAATAAATTAAATAAAAAGATAAAAATCCATATTTACGATATGGATAAAATTGTTAAAATTTCATCAAATTCCGTGTCCGGGTGACTCGGCAGAGTCCATGGTTCGGAATCAAATCTTCCGTGTCCAAATGACTCGGCAGAGTCCATGGTTCGGAAGTATAAAATTTTATCCAAATTAACTTAAAAATCCACATTTCGACATAATTCAGTTAAAATTTCTATTTTTGAAAATTAACTGAAAATTATTTAAAAGCAAAGCAAAACAAAATTAAAATCAACTAAGGTGCCAATTTTGGGCGCTATAACAAAGTTGTTTTAGCGTAACCGTACTCCCGAACCCCCGAACTCTCGCAGACCATTTTTAAGGTGTCCAATCGACCTGAGCGAAAACCGATTGGTGGCGACTCCCGAAAACCCGCACGTTGCCACAGCTTGGCGACTCCACTGGGGAGTCGACGTTAGTGAGTCGAGCCTAAAAGTTGATTTGTTTTGATTTACTTTGCTTATTATTATGTGGATTTATATGTTATATTTACTTAGATAAACATGCATAATGCATTCACAATATGAAGCTCTATACCCGAGCTTCCTCAAATCAAACACGATTCTTTCTAAGCGGAATTGGTGTTGTTGTCCTTGTGAGGCCATGGTCTCCAAGCCTTCACCGGTTTCAAAGTAGCAAAGTAGTGTATTGCCTTCTGAGACGGTTAGTCTCTGCATGGGCCCACGAAAAGCTACGACTCGAATTAATCCATTCCTTACATAAACCCTAGAGGGTAAGGAATTGGGCCGTCACTATAATTTAGTGACGGGATTCGGGAACTATCCCTTGGCCTTTTTGATAAACCACCTTCTGCATATAGAATTCCCCACTTAACCATAGAACTGACCATAGTATTCCTCCCATTTACCAACGCCATAAGCATGTCCTTGTTATGCTATGTTGTTGCTCTACACTTTTATTTTCTTCGTGTCTTATATTTATGGTTTTAACTCGTTTTTCCATAATAGTTCATGAGTTGTTAATTGCTATTTAACTTATTAATAACCTTATCTTTCTTTTCTTGTACTTCTGTTTTGTGCAATTATTCTTCATGCATCAAAACCACGCATCAAACTATGCTAACTTTTTGGTCTTTATAATAACAACTAAAAGTCTTGAAGTTCCACGATAGTGGATAATCAAACTCACTCATTGCATGCATGCATCCATTGCATCAATCACATACATGTAGAGTCTAATAAAATAAATCTTACTTTAAAAAGGGTAAAATTGGACCTCAACACCGATATTCAACTCGGCTCCAAACAAGATTAATGGCAGAACAAGCCGAAGGACGTCTCATAGAGATGGAGTCCAAGATAGAAAGTATGGCAGAACAGATGAGACAATTGATGGAACTAATCAAGGGGAAAGCAACTCAAGTTCCCATCAAAGAAGCACAAGATCCCACTTATCCTCCGGGATTCACCCCGCAACGAGTCTCAGTCCAAGAAAACCTGTTTCAGGAATCAGGTCCGTCTGCTAGCATTCACCTGAAACAAGACACTGTATATGAAGAAAAGAAGACACCACCAAAGGAAGAAGGAGAATCTCAAAAGCTTGAAACAATAGAGAAGAGACTGCGAGCCATTGAAGGAGGCACAATATTCGGATCTCTCTCAGTGGATGACCTCTGCCTAGTGCCAGATGTCGTAATCCCTTCAGACTTTAAGGTGCCAGATTTCGTGAAATACGATGGAACGAGTGATCCCATCACTCACATCACATTATTTCTAAGGAGACTACAACCACTCACAAAAGATGAAAAGGTGTGGATTGCACTTTTTCAGGAAAGTCTCACAAAATCAGCACTACAGTGGTATCTAAGTCAAGGTCCAAGAAACATCAAAACTTGGAATGACCTTGCTCAGGCCTTTATCGGCAATTATAAACATGTTATGGACTTGGCTCCAGATCGCCAAACTCTTCAAAACATGGAGAAGAAAAAACCAGAAACTTTTAAGGAATATGCCCAACGATGGAGGGACTTAGCTGCACAAGTACAGCCACCCATGACAGAAAGAGAAATGGTCACTTTGTTTGTCCAGACACTGAAATACCCATATTATGACAAACTTATTGGCAATGCGGCAACTAACTTCTCCGACGTAGTCATGTCTGGAGAAAGGATCGAGCATGGTATCAGGACCGGGAAGATTACTGAGTCCTTTAGTGATCCTATGAAAAGAGGAGGACCATCCAGAAGAAAAGATGAAGAAATACAACAAATCGGACGAGGAAGAGGGATTCCCCTCGTGGGTACCGTGGCTACCGGACCTCGCCTATCCTATTCTGCCAACAGGCCCAATTATTATCCTACCAATAGGCCCAATGATTATCCTCCAAATAGGCCCAGTGATTATCTTCCCAATAGACCCAACAATTATCCTCTCAACAGGCCTAATCAGTTACGGCCACCTGTTCCGACTCCTCCAGCACTTGCACAGAGACCAAGAGAAGTTTTTGCACCAATTCCCATGACTTACACTGAATTGTATCCAAAACTCATCGAAAGTCAACTTATTCGCCCAATTCCTACAAGGCCATTGGAACCCCCGTATCCAAGGTGGTATGACCCCAACATAGCTTGCCCATATCATGAGGGCGCTACAGGCCACAGCTTAGAAAATTGCATAGCATTGAAACGTATAGTCCAACAATTAATTGAGTCAAAGAGGTTGGACTTTTCCGACGAACCAAACATCACTCACAATCCATTGCCGCCTCATCAAGCAAAACCAGTCAATATGATAGAAAGAGCACTGGCCGATGAAGAAGTCAGTCAATGACATCATAATCATAGTCTTTGCTAAAGAAGGCATTCTGCTATCATCTATATCAACGGTAGCAAAGACCAATTAACCTTCTCTTCTAAGTTGGTGTGACCCAAATGCCAAATGTAACTGAAAATTGTGTGGCACTGAAACTCAAAGTCCAACAATTGGTCGAGTTCAAGTTGCTAGGCCTGATGTGATTGGTAATTGAAAGTGAAGATTTTAAGCTGGAATTACATTGATTTTGGAAGGGCTCCAAGTCAGAATAGTAACTTTTCTCACAAGGGTAAGGATGGGAATGGAGGAAACCTCAACTCGTAAATCCCGAAGTATTTGTGTATTTTCTGGAGCTTTTCCTGGAAAAGATGAAGAGTACTAACGATAGGAAAGCTCCTATCGTTGTAAGATGGACTGATTGATTGATTATTTGTTTGAGGTTAAGGAAAGGTCCTTAGAACCTCTAACGATAGGAAAGCTCCTATCGTTGTAAGATGGACTGATTGATTGATTGTTTGTTTGAGGTTAAGGAAAGGTCCTTAGAACCTCTAACGATAGGAAAGCTCCTATCGTTGTAAGATGGACTGATTGATTGATCTCGAGGCTAAGGTTCCATCCTTAAAACCTCGGATTGATTGATTGATCTCGAGGCTAAGGTTCCATCCTTAAAACCTCGGATTGATTGATTGATTGATCTCGAGGCAAAGGTTCCATCCTTAAAACCTCGGATTGATTGATTGATCTCGAGGCAAAGGTTCCATCCTTAAAACCTCGGATTGATTGATTGATCTCGAGGCAAATTGACCCTTAAAATTTCGAGGCAAAGCAAAGTTCCATCCTTAAAACCTCGGCAAGATAGGAGCAGTCCTACCGTTGAAAATTGATTGATTTCGAGGCAAAGGTTCCATCCTTAAAACCCGATGAATGAAAATTGATTGTTTTCGAGGCTAAGGTTCCATCCTTAGAACCCCGACGATCTCCTATCGTTCCCTACCGTTGAATGAAAATTGATTGATTTCGAGGCAAAGGTTCCATCCTTAAAACCCCGGATTGATTGAAAATTGATTGATTTCGAGGCAAAGGTTCCATCCTTAAAACCGACGATAGGAGCAGTCCTCCCGGATTGATTGATTGATTTCGAGGCAAAGGTTCCATCCTTAAAACCCCGCCAAATGAAAATTGATTGAGTCGAGGCAAGTCCTATACGTTAAAGGAAAATCCTTAAAACCCTTGGATTAATTGATTGATGTCGAGGCAAAGGTTCCATCCTTAAAACCCCGGCGATAGGAGCAGTCCTACCGTTGAATGAAAATTGATTGATTGATTTCGAGGCAAAGGTTCCATCCTTAAAACCTCGATGAATGAAAATTGATTGTTTTCGAGGCAAAGGTTCCATCCTTAAAACCCCGATGAATGAAAATTGATTGTTTTCGAGGCAAAGGTTCCATCCTTAAAACCCCGACGATAGGAGCAGTCCTACCGATTGAAAATTGATTGTTTTCGAGGCAAAGGTTCCATCCTTAAAACCCCGATGATGAAAATTGATTGTTTTCGAGGCAAAGGTTCCATCCTTAAAACCCCGATGATGAAAATTGATTGTTTTCGAGGCAAAGGTTCCATCCTTAAAACCCCGATGATGAAAATTGATTATTTTCGAGGCAAAAGTTCCATCCTTAAAACCTCGGATTGATGAAAATTGATTATTTTCGAGGCAAAGGTTCCATCCTTAAAACCTCGATGATGAAAATTGATTGTTTTCGAGGCAAAGGTTCCATCCTTAAAACCTCGATGAAAATTGATTAAGTGAGGCCAAAGAGCAGTCCTTAGGACCTCGGAGATAGGAGCAGTCCTATCGTTGAATGAAAATTGATTGATTTTGAGGTTTATGGAACTCTTCTTAAACCTCGAGCGAAATTTATACAAAAGGAATTAAAATTGGAATATTTTTCTTCGAAAGTGTGAATTTTTATAGCAAGCGTGTACAAAAATTTAGACTTCGATAAGATGTGTGAATCTTGATGATGACAATAACACTGACAAATTACATAAAGGGAACGGATGTTTGGAATCAATATCCAAGGTTCATCTAATATTTTCTTCAGTAAATATAGATTCGCTTGAGAGATATGTCATCCAAATAAGGTTGAAGCTTAACTACCCCAAAATGTTATGCCTAGTAGACCTAATAGGATGCGTCTCAAGAGCAATAAAAATTACTCTTTACTCAGCCATTCCAACCTAAAGGCATTGTCCTATGGTTTTAATATCAGCATAGACGAGACTATCTTATAAGATAAAAGAAAGAAATTCCTTGAAAAGAAAAACTAAAACACGAAAGAAAATGCTGATAATAAAACTAAAGGACAAGCAAAACGGATCGAATCGCTTCTTCTTCCACAATATTTCAACAGGGTTAGTAGATGACTATTATGGGATCGAACTGTTCGGGAAAAACTGTTTCGTCCAGTCTATCTGAATCATTGCTGGATCTGGTTCAGGAACAAAAGCTTGCATTTTATCAAGTAATTCTTCAGCAGTTTTTGCAGATATTAGGATTCGTCGTGCTACTCTTGATATAAAATTCTTCTGCACTGCATAATCCACAAAAGATATCAGACCTGTAAAGAAATCGTTAACATTCAAAAGCCCAATAGGTTTTTTGTGCAAATTAAGTTGGGCCATGGAAGCAATTTGGAAGACTTCTCCCAATGTACCAAAACCACCTGGTAGAGCGATAAAAGCATCAGCATTAAGAAGCATTTGTAACACACGCTCTTGCAAATTTTTAACCACTAATTCTTCTCCAATCGTGCCCCCAGAAACAAATTTCAGAGGTCCAGGGATGATGCCCAGAACTTGGCTTCCTCCTAGAGATGCTGCTGATGCTACACCTCCCATTAATCCGACACTACCTCCTCCATAAACTAAGTGTATTTTTCGCTCAGCTAATACATTACCCAAATGGTTGGCTGCCTTTAAGTACTCTTCATCTTTTCCAGGAAAAGCTCCAGAAAATACACAAATACTTCGGGATTTACGAGTTGAGGTTTCCTCCATTCCCATCCTTACCCTTGTGAGAAAAGAGGATATATTTAGAGGTTCTAAGGACCTTTCCTTAAACCTTACTGTTTGGGCGGCGAGAAGATTCTCAATGCCTACCTAAGCCAGACGAAATTTGGTAACGACTTTGCATACATCATGTCCCATGAAGCATGCAAAGGGGGGCAGCTGTTGACACCCAATTTCGTCCGGGGGTTTTAAAATTTTAAAAAAATTTTATTAAAAAAATTAATTTAAAAAAAATATATTATTACTATTATTATTATTAAAAAAAAATTTAATTAGTTTAAAATATATTTTTGTTTTGTGAAGATTTGATTTAAAACGATATATGTGTGAATATGTGTATGTTTGAAATAAAAATAAAATTTCATGAAAAAAATGACAAAAAATTAAAAGTTTGAGGTAAAAATGACAAAATTGAGAAGTTTCGGACAAAATTGACAAATTCTGAAAGTTTCAGGAGCTTTGGGTAATTTTTCGCGTCAATTTTGGGCCTAAACGGACGTTTCTGGCCCAAATTGACAGAAAACGTTAAAATTGTCAAAATCAGAAGCTTCTGAGCTTATCCAGAGCTGGAGTAACGTAAAGGACTGAAACTGTCATTTTACCAATTTAAAAGATAAGTTTGATATTTTTTATTAATTTATCCGTCCACAGTTCAGCTAAGCTCCTTCTATAAATACCCCCCCAAATTCAGTGCTGAAGACATAGAAAATCAGAGACAAAAGTTCAGAGCTCTATTTTAAAAAAGAGAAAATAGAAGCCTTAGTCCTAGCCTCTCCTCCCTCTGCCAAAACAGTCCCAAAAATTATTCATTTTTACGTTTCGACTACCTTCTTCCTCCGTTTTCTCTTTCTTTCTTTTGCCGTCGCCGTCCTATCCCGCTGCCGTCGCCCTGCCGCCGCCGTCTCGCCGTCGCCGTCGCTCCTACTCCGTCGCCGCCGCCGTCTCCGCCGCCGTTGCCATTTCGCCGCCGTGCCCAGCCGTCCTGCCGCCGTCGTCCTGCCGTCTCGCGCCGCCGCGTCCAGCCGTTCCGCCGCCGTCGTCCCGGCCGCCGTCGCCCCGCGCCCTCGTCGCCGTCACCCGGCCGCCCTGCGCCCTCGCAGCCTCCGCCTGCCCAGCCCGTCACCCCCCTCCTCCCCGTGTCGCGTCTTCTCTGTTTTGAAAACAGAGATTTCAAAATTTTAATTTAAAAAGGGTAAACCTCTATTCCATCCTTCATCTTTTCAATTTTTTTCAATTTGGTCACTAACGTTTTTATTTTGTTCTTGCAGAATTAATTACTAACCTTTTTTTATTTTTACTTGTTTGTTTATTATTTGTTTATTACTAACCCTTTCTTTATTGTTGCTATTAACAACTAACAACTAACTTACTAACTTTTATTATTGTTGTTAATTAATTAACTTAATTAAACTTGGCTAACTTTTATTATTGTTGTTAATTAATTAATTAATTAACTTGGCTAACTTTTATTATTGTTGTTAATTAATTAATTTAATTAACTTGGCTAACTTTTATTATTAATTAACTTTTAATTATTGTTAATTAATTAAACTTGACTAACTTTTTATTATTGTTGTTAATTAATTTAATTAACTTGACTAACTTTTTATTATTGTTTAATAAATTTAATTAACTTGACTAACTTTTTATTATTGTTAATTAATTTAATTAACTTGACTAACTTTTTATTATTGTTGTTAATTAATTAATTAACTTGACTAACTTTTTATTATTGTTGTTAATCAATTAATTTAATTAAACTTGGCTAATTTTTATTATTGTTGTTAATTAATTTAATTAACTTTGCTAACCTTTATTATTATTTATTTTTAAAGTGGATGGCCAAAAAGCCCCACTTTATTATTATTAATTTTCCTTTATATAATTTTTTTATTTAATTCACCTTTTACCCTTACTAATAAATACATAAATCAAAATTAAAAGAAGATTATTTTTTTTTAATTAATTATTAAGCCTAATAAAAATCATTTTTTAAAAAGCTAATTATTTTTCTTTTATAAATTGAATAATTATTTAAATAATAAATAACTTTCATTAAAAAAAAAAAAAAAAGATAAGAAAGAAAAATAAAAGAAAGATAAGAAAAATAAAAGAAAGATAAGAAAATAAAAGAACGATAAAAAGAAAAGAAAGATAAAAGAAAAAAAAGAAAAGAAAGATAAAAGAAATTAAAAGAAAATTAAAAAAAGGTAAAAAAGAAGAAAAGAAAAAGAAAGAAAATAAAAAAAAAGTAAAAATATGAAAATAAATTTTTAGTTAGATTTAAAAATCATTCATAAACAAAAAGAATTACCATTTAAAAATTAATTCCATAAAATAATAATTAAATAATTAACTTTAAATTAATTTCCATATCCGGATGATCCGGCAGGATCTACGGTTTGGAAATATCAAACTTTTTTAAAAACTAAATAAATTAAATAAAAAAATAAAAATCCATATTTTTACAATATGGATAAAATTGTTTAAAATTTCACCAAATTCCGTGTCCAAATGACTCGGCAGAGTCCATGGTTCGGAATCAAAAATCTTCCGTGTCCAAATGACTCGGCAGAGTCCATGGTTCGGAAGTATAAAATTTCATCCGAATTAATTACCAAAATCCACATTTTCGACTAATTCAGTTAAAATATCTAAATTAACTGAAATTTTTTTAAAAGCAAAGTAAAACAAAATTAAAATCAACTAAGGTGCCAATTTTGGGCGCTATAACAATATTGTTTTAGCGTAACCGTACTCCCGATCCCCGAACTCTCGCAGACCAATTTTAAGGTGTCCAATCGACCTAAGTAAACAGATTGGTGGCGACTCCAGAAAACCCGACGTTGCCACACTATCCTTATCAAAATCATTCACGAAAAGCCTTTATATGCACAAGACTAGGGGTGAAAAGAGGCCGGGCCTTTTTCGGGTAGCTCGAGCTCGAGCTCAAATTGAGGCTTTTCGAGCCGAGTTTTTTCCAGCTTGGGCTCGAGCCACATTTCGAGCCGAGCTCAAGCCTTAAGGTATCTAGCCCTATGGGCTCGCGGGCCTATTGGGTTAGAGTTCTTTAAGTCTAAAGTCTCCTACTCCTAAGTCCTAACCCTTACAGCCAGTCGTTGCCTTTCTCTTCTCCCAGCCAAGGACGTGTGCGTGCCTCCAAGGACATGGCAGCCTGACCATCGACTAACTCTAACCCACCCACCCCACTGTCCAACCCAATTGGCGCCACCACCAAGATCAACACTGACAAGCGACGGTACAGTGACGACAGCCCAATATCGGCGACGATCTCCGGCATCGTCGCGAAGTTGAGCTCCAACAATTTGAGCCTGCGACGATAGCTTACCCCACTTGAGTCCGTGATTAAAATGACGAGGAGAGCCTCACACCAACAGCAGAAAATAGGTCGGCCTTGCTCATCTTTCATCTGTTATTGGTAATTGCTTGCTGTTGCTTCATTTGATTTGTGAATTTCATCTCCGAATGATGATGATGATTCAAACGATGACCTCAATTTGAAAAAATTTGATGGAGATGGGCATGAGATTGGGTGATGGTGAACTGGCCTAGATGAGATGTTGGGGTTCGATAGCAGATTTGGCTGCATAACTAACGCATCGATGAAGAAGATGGCTCATTTATGGTATTTACAAACATGGGGTAAATTTGAAAAGGATTAAAAAGTTTGGGATTGATTCTATCATTTTTTATTCTCTGGTTATCCAAGTAAAAAATTACACATTTAGTCCCCTTATTTCATCTAAATTATAGTTATGGTACTAAAGAATTATATATGTTATTCGAGTCAGACAACCTTTCGAGCCGAGCTCGAGTCCGTCTCAAGCCAAGCTCGAGCCTAAAAATTTGGGCTCGAGCAATTCGAGCTCGAGCTCGGGTAGTGCCGAACAGTACAGGGGCTGAGCTCAAGCCCCAATGGACTCGGGCTCGGCTCGGCTTATTTTCACCCCTACACAAGACTATTTATAGTGCATGTTTATAAACTCAATATAAACTCAATGAGCACTTAGTTTATTATGTATTAGGCGAACTTGACTTAGTTTATTATGTATTAGGTGAACTTGTGCCCATAGATAACCATAGCTTAAGGTCATACCATTATTGGTTGAGGAACAAGGTAACTGATTTACTAAATAAAGGTTCAATACATCACTATATATTTTTATTATACATTATTATTTTGGAAGGAAGGGAGCCATCTATATATTATTTTGATATTTTTTTTTAAGAAATGAAGGGAATTGTTGGAGAATATTATTTCAATAAAAAATTGGTGCTAGATAAATTCAAGTCTTTTTTTTTCTTTTTAATTCTCAATGGCTTTAAAGAAAAAATTTAAATTTACTTCTCTAAACATTTTTTCGCATTTGTTGCAACGGCTAGACAGGGGTGTCTTACATTGCCATGGTTTTATATATATATATGTGTTCGCCTGAGTCTATGTTTGGTTTTTGGTAAAAAAAAAAATATATACTACTCCTTCCTTCCTATTTGTGAATATATTACTCTTTCCTCTTTATATATCATTATCTAAAATATAAGGTGAAGAAAGATGTAAGTGGAGTTTTGCTCTATAGTAGTGCATGTATGTGCAAAGTTATAACAAAATGATTAAAATGTTTTATCATTAGTGCAGATTCAATGTTATCAAAACCAGACCGAGATGACCGGTTCAACTGGTTAAACTGTAAACTGTTTCATCTCACCGGTACAATTGTTGGTCCATTTTGTGTTCGGTCAATAATCAATCAAAACCAGAAAAACTTGTCTAAAACCATTGAACTAATGAACTACCAACCTCAAAAAACTGGAGGTCTAAAAGCAATTACTTAAGAATTATAAAAATAGAAGAAGATGAATAAGAACGAAGAAAACAAGACAAAATAATGAAGAAGAAGATGAAAGAATAAGAGAAAAGAAAAAGAAGGAAATGGAGAAGATGATGAAAGAAGAAGAAGAAGAGAAAAGGAAAAGAAGAAAACAAAAGAAAGAAGATGGAAGAAGGAAAAAGAAGAAAACAAAAGAATGGTGTAATGGGAGAGAAAAAGAGGAGAAGAAGAAAAGAAAAACAAAAGAAGAAGATAAAAGAGAGGAAGATGAAGACGAAAGAGGGAGGAGGAAGTCGGGGCTCATATGGGCAGGGAAAAAAGTTTATTTATATTTAGGGTTTGTAATGTAATATTTTAGATAAAATATAAATTTAGTTCATATTTATGTATAAAATTTCATTTTTGTCTCATTCTTTTCATTTCAGTTATGTCATTCAGCAATCACACAATACAAAATATAAATGAGCAATGAACAAACGGTTCAATTGGTTGAATTAGTTAGACCGTGATTAAAAAATCTTAGCAATTTGAAATATGGTTCAATTTTAAAAATACTATTAATAAGTTGCTATATAAATATAGTACAAAATGCTTAAAAGAGAGTGGATAGTCTTACAACTCATTACAAATTATTATTAATAATATAAATGATGATTTCCTATTTATATCTATTTTATGCTAAGCTATTTACTAATTTTATGTTAAAACATCATCAATTTTTGTGTCATAGGTGAAATCTACATTTGGTGTAAATTTCATGTTTTGGTGCTTGTGAAATTTCTTATATTTTTATAGTATGGTAACAACAAAAGGTTTTAATGCGAATATCAAAATCTTGTCTTGCTACAAACTGGTTGCCACAACACGCAAAAGAACAAGATAGGGTTGAAAAGAGGGAGAGAGCGAGTTCTCTTTTGACATTTATTCCTCCATACATAACATATTACCGTCTAGGAAGTTACAGTAGACTGGACCTGACCTGACCCGTCTTACATAATAACTTCCGTTATGGTTCTAACCTCATCGTTCGTGTAACGCTCTAACCAGGATCTGCAAGTTGTTTAACTGGTATGATTTTTTAGATTGGAGTTTTTTTTTCGGTCAGGAGAGGTTGGGATAAACACATAACCTCCCCTAGTCCCCTTAACCCCTGGACTTGAGGTTTGGTCGGGGTCGGGGATTCCTTATGGTACGATGTGTAGCTTCCCAGTTAAAACCATGAATGAGAAAAGCTTCGTTTGCACTCCGTTTCTTTCTTTATTTCTTCCATGTTCCCAGAAACAAATAAAGAAACGAAACAAAAGGAAGGCCATTTTCCCCAGAAAAAGTGAAAACAGAAGCTGAAAGTTATAATCTTTCCCACTGATCCAGACCAGTCAGAGTTTCATGTTTCTTTCTTCTCGGACACCTTTCTGCTTCCGGACCGGAGAACACATATTAAGAGGAAAAGGAAGCATTTGAAAATTAGTAACAGCAGCTTCTGTGCAAGAAAATAGTAGTACAAGATAGTTTGCCTTTAAAGATATTAGCAATAATATAATTGGCATTGCAGCCAAAAGTAGAACAGAAGCCACCAGGACAGCCCAGCCCTGTCTCGTCTCATCTCGTCGCTATCGTTCCTCAGTAAAGTCTGGCGCTGGCTGATCTGACGTACTTCTTGGAAGAAGACGGAGTAGACATATCTCCAGACCTTCTCCTGAGCATCTGCTTCATTCCATCCGCCACTTTAACAGCAGGATTGGACTTGAACTTCCGGCAAAATGACATGTGAGCTTTCACAGCCTCCTCTAACCCGAACGGTATCTTTTTGACTTCATCGATGACCGCTTCCGAGCACAGCCCACAAAGCCATTTCCCACCGAATTTGGCCATCACTTGTTCAATATACTCCTGGGTACAGTCCTCTTTCAGCCCACAACATTCGCAACGAACAGATTCGATCTCCATGACCTATGCTCTGTTTTTCTTAATTTTCCTGTGCTCCTAGATGATCACCTCAACTTTCTGGGTTTGTTGCTTCTACCTTGAGTTTTGTAATGGAGCTGTAACTGGTAGGTGAGTGGTCGAGAAAAGTGAGTGATTTAAGTTTTGGACTTGCTTAGCGATGATCTGGCCTTTTCTTTGCTTTTCTTGATTCGGATTTCTCTGCTTTTGGGACGAAATCCTGGTCTACTTTTGTTCCTAGTTTTGAAGGAAGTGTTGCTAAAAAGTGTTCTGTAGCTCGTTTGGGAAAGATGCTAGGCTTTTTATTTACGGAGAGAGGAGATGAGTAGGGTAGGCCTCCATAATTTTCTCCATGTTCTGAGGGCGATTCCTCTCGACTTTGGAACAAGGCTGGTGGAAGGGGCCTCCTTGCCTCTCCTTCCTTCCATCTTTATAAGTCCGCATAATTCAGGAAAATAATTATTTCCCGTTTTATGAGTGTCAAAATCGTATGATTTAAATATCAGTTTCCTTTGTACAATGTCAAGATATAGTGAGGAAAACGTGAAAATTTCACACCTAAAATTGTACGGGCACAGTGGTATTTGAATCTGAAAAATATTTTATTTTTTAAAAAATTTGTTTGATAAAAGTTTAAGCTTACAACTTGTCTTAAAGTACGGAAAATCGTATTTTCTAATTTTTGGAAAATAAATGTTTTACATTTTAATACATGAATTTTCTAAAGTTTAGGAAATAAAATTTTCTATATCTATAAAACATGCTATGTACTTAAACTTTTATCAAAGGAAATTTAAATTTTTTTTCTCAACTAAACACCACTCAAATATGTTCTTGAGAATTGAACTTAGAGTTTTTTAACAAATCATAATTCACAATTTTAACATCATTAGCGTCAAAATTTAATGAATACGAGCTAAAGATCCAATAAAAAATCAAATAAAGCATCTCTCTTTTTCCTTTTTTTTTCTTTTAAACATATTCGATATTCGAATATTATGCAATGAAAAATTAATAAAAACTCTTAGAGTATTTTATTTTCTAAAGTATGAGTATATTTTTTTTAAATTATTTTGAATCAATTTTTTAAAACAATAGAAAATAATGCTTTTCAAAAAATATTTAATAATTATTTTTAAGTATTTAAAGACCTAAATTTTTTGGGTACTCAAAATATTTTCTACTACGAGTTTAAGAGTTTTAAATAACGACAAAGGAAGACGGGAGACTCGAACCAAGGAGAGGATACGATGATCATGTTGCTTTGTCAACCGTACTAGAAAGGCATGACAAGACGTAACTTTTGAATAATACTCCATAAGATCTTTAAAAAGGTTTTAAATTAATAGGAAACAAAACAATGATGGAATAAAATAAAATCTTTTATCTATTAGATGCAAGTTTAATTAAAATTTGTCCTTTAAAATTTAGGTGAAATTACACTTTGGCTTATCTTATTTTAAATCTATATACTTTACCCCATACTTTTTTAATACAGTCTAATAACAAATTCTAAAATTTTAATTTCAAAATTATGATAGCTATTTTTTGATAATTTCAATTTATATGTATTTTTTTATGATAGCTATTTTTTGATAATTTCAATTTTTATGTATTTTTTTATAGTTAATGGATATATTAAATTATTAGTTTTTTCTTTTTATTTTTTCTGTAAAAAGGAAACTATACTTTTTAAATATCAATTAACTATAAAAAAATCATGCAGATTGAAGTTATTTAAAAATGAGTGTCATATAGTCTAAATTAATATTTTAAAACTTTTTGTTGAACTATATTAAAAAGGCGGGGGATAAAGTGTATATTTTTTAAAAAGAGAAGAAAAATGTAATTTCACATAAATCTCAGGGGCAAACTGTAATTATTCCATTAGAAGCAAGTCTAATGCTATCGATAAGGAATTGTTGACTGTACACTGAGAGTTTGGCGAAAGATAAATAACTACCCTTTACCTCTTAACGTATAACCTTTATCTGCAGTAGAAATATCAAATGGGTGAATTTAGGACGTGTTGAACTATATTTACCATTTTTTGTAGGGTTTGGGGGTGGGGTTAGTACTAAACCAACATCTTTCTCATGAGTCCCCCAATACACGGGGTAGGCACAGATGTGGGCTTAGGGAGACAAGGTGGTATGTGGATACACACACGCAAGTTTTTTGTCCCCTATCATGCACAAGCTAATTAATTTTTAAAAAAAGTGTCATGTTTTATAGAGGGAAAAAAAATTCTAAAAGAAAATATTTTACAAAAAAATACTAAAGCTGCTTTGAAATATTTTGGAAGTATAATCTTTTAATTAGGGTACAACAACTTTCATAATAATTCCTTTAAAAAGATACTATGGAAAATATAGTTTAGGTTGAACATAGACGACCATTTATGTAGTTATTTTATGTGCAATTTCTTAAAGGGTAAAGTTTAGAATGAAGTCCTTAATTTTTATTAGCATATTCATTTAAAGTCTCATTCGTCTCACATATTAGATAACTAAAATAGATTGTCATCTGTGGAAAAAAATTGCAATCATAGTCATTTACAAAAAAACACAAAATCAAGATAACTAAACTACATATAGCAAAACTGAGGCATATAAGTTCCTAATAAGCGTGCTTAGGTGTCCATCAAAATAATGGTGTTGAGGACAGTCCCAGCTCAAAACTTCTCCCCCCACCCCGCACTAGCATTGTATTGACAAGTTTCTTGTGCCAATTGTGACCTAACACCCTCCAGGTTTTGGGAAACAAGGAAATTAACCCCTATCTTCGTAAATATTCTCAATACCCTAAGTTGTAAATGCTTCTAACTACCAATAAATAAATAAATAAATAAACCTTCCAGTAAGTATAAAAATATTAATCTCAAAATCTAATATTCCCTCCGTCCCATATTCTTTGCACTATTCATTTTTTTGGAATTAATCTATGATTTTTTATTTTCAACATTTTAGTATATAAATGAAGAATTTTTACATAATAATGATAAATCAAGACATATAGTTTCTAAATATATTTTTAAATTTTTTTTGAATAAATACTAATAATATGAATAAATTCAAATCAAACTAAGTGAAAAAGGCAAATGGTGCAAAGAATATGAGACGGAGGGAGTAATAGTTTATTTCTCTTAGTTGCAATTGTTAACCGACATATATATAGAACTCATTAGGGCTGAGCATGGGTTGGGTAAAATTGAAATTCAACTCGAACCACCCCTATTGGGTTGGGTTGGGTTGGGTAAGATAAAAATTGACCATAGTTGGCAAGTTGGTTCCACATATATGAGAACCGATATTTTTTTGTTGGTTCTGGTTCCACATAGAACCATCCCGAGGTGGAACCAAACCGAAGTTATGATATTACTAAATTATCCATACATTTATATATTGAAAAAATAAAGAATTGTGAGGGTGTTTTAATCTTTTATATTAAACTCTAAAACTGATATTCCTAATCTTGAATCTAAATTGGAATAGGGGATAAGAAATTGCTTACGTTTTCATATTGTAAGAAATTACAATGACATGGTGGTTGGTTTGGTTTAATCAGATATCTATCAGATTAAATATTATTTTCTTTGTATAAATAAAAGACAGGAGGTAAAGTATTTGATTAGTAATCTTTCAGAATTTGTAAAGGCATTTTGTGAAATCGCATGTAACTAAATACATTTGTCTTCTTGTTGCATTATGTAACAGTATGTGAAACTCTTTAAATATTATTAAGAATGTATGTATTTAAACATTGATTTAGTTGTGTATTATGTTAAATATTTCATAAACTAGTTGTAAATGTAATTTGATTGAATTTAAATGTTGTTATAGGTATATGATATAAATTGAAAAATCCGTAAACCAGAACAAAAAAACCTAGAACCATGGTCCTGGTTCTTTTTAGTTTTCGGTTGTCAGGTTGGTTAAAATATTTTTTAAACTGAGCCTATTTTACGTTGGTTCGGTTTTACCAGAAAACCAACTCATGCTCACCCTTAGAACTCATGGAGTAATGATGAGTAACGAGCATAGGCAGCTTAAACTCAAGAAGAAATGACAAGTTAATATTTGGGAGATGTAGAAGCTTAAAAACTAGAAAAAATAGAAGCTCGAACCAATCCCAAGAATAAAAGCATGAGAGCAAAAGAGAAGATATTGCAGTATTTTATTTCTGCCCAATTTTTTGAGAGAATGTTAAGAAATTTATAAAATTGGACTTGTGAAAGGTGTTGGAAGATTTGGGGTTTATATGTTGAAAAAGTATATTTATATGTAACATACAACTTTAATATTTTTTTTAAAAAAAGGAACACAAAAAAATTATAAGTTATCAATTAGAAAATCATAAAGAACATATCTAAACAACAGACTCACAAAAGATCCAATTTTTGGACGCAATAACTAATAATTAATGAATTTTGATATAGAATATGAATAACAGGAGCCATAATATACCATTCTAAAAAACTCATTCATCAGAACTCTGTGCCCTTAAATCTTGTCGCCCTTCTATACATTAGATTTCAACCTCAGATTTCATCTCTTAATTTTGAGGTCTAACGAGTGGCCAAAAGTTATGTTGCAATTAGATATTGATAGCTTTGATTGTTCCCTATTTAATTCGTTTGTGATTCCGGCCGGCTTTATATAATAGTGCATGAGATTACATGAAATGGTAGTTATGGAATAGAAAGATGGTGGGCTTGACGTAAAAGATACGTCTAATGATGAGGTCTTATAATTTCAGAACGTGAAAGATGGAATTAGAGACAATCTATTCACATGGATAGCTAGAACAAAGAAGCCGCACACTAATAAAAAAATATGAGAAGAGCTAGCAAAGTATATATATATATATATTTCGTTTCGGCAGTGGCTTGAACTCCAGATACATACGAAGAGGGGGGAGGATGGTAGTGTTGGGGGAGCGGAGTGGGGACTTTCGCTGCTGTGTTTGTCTCTTACTGCTCCTTCCATGCATAGCCGACTGCATCAGCCTCACCCTCTCCATCCCTCCTTCAATTCCTCATCTGTCCAAGTTGACAACTACTGCATATATTACAATTTAATAATAAGTTTCGTGCGCGCATGCACACACACATATACAGTGTACATATTTATTAAATTAGCGTTGTTGAACAAATTTATTGTGTTAATTCATCTTTTTTTTTTAAGTAAACCATGAACTTGATCATATGTACACACACATTATAGATCTCTGTGATGCCAAAGGAACACTAATTCGCTTCTTCTATTAATCGCTTGCACGATGGGTGTTTTTTTTTTCTCAAGAAATTTCTTACGTGCCCAGAAAAATAATAAAATATTTGACCAAACGTATCTTCCAATTTCAATCATAATGCATGTTAAAGATGGATGTAACACAAAGTCACATGCGACATCGAAATAATTTGATAATATTATTGTACACCATGGTCCATGAACTTTGTTTTCAAACTTGTCATGCCAAAATGTCTGCACATAGCTATCGACATTTTCAGTGGAGGAGGTTTTATGCATATGCATGCATGACTTCATATTCAATAAAAGTGAATTTTAAATATGTAGGTGCAAATAATTCTATTAGTAATCAGAATTTACTAATTAAATTATTACAGGAAATTTTTCTATCTTTATCTTTTGTAGGTTCATATAATTTTATGGTTTGCACTGAAAAATTATATGCTTCAATCACCAAATAAACGGCAAATGCCACAAACTAATGTAAACAACTTGGCGGATTTGCCTTAATTATTTTCAATTAATTATAAATATTTTTAATATACGCACCTATTTTTTCAAAATATGTGCACTAGTTAATTGAAATACCACACTTAAGTATATATGGAAAATGCTTTTTTTTTTTCAAAAGCATGATATATTTTTATAATTTTTATTCTTTTGCATTGAAAAATATGAAAAGTTAAAAAATATATTTCAAACAAAAAAATCATTCAACTAATAATCAGAAAGATAGAGTGCCAGCTACCTTTCAAATACGGGAAAATTAATCGCACAGGAAAATAGAATAATAAATTCTTTTAATGTAGGATAAATGGAGCCAAGTGCTGGAGTTTTTTTTTTCTTTTTGCCTAACTACAGGATCAGCCCCCAAACTTGGTCAACTTGAGCAAGTTGATCCAAAACTTAGCACTCAGTGAACTTTAGCCCATAAACTTTGAAAAGGTTAGCAGTTCAGTCCATTATATCTAGTCGTAAACGGAAATTGCTGAGGTGGATTTAACGATGACCTTGTCTTGCCTTGTGGATCCCCAATTTCATTGAACCCGAAAACCCTACCCTTTCTTTTTTGTCAGTGAACAATGGCTAATTCGTTCGTAACATGAGAACAACGTCAATCACGAGTTTCAACCAGCAAAGGCAGAAGGGAAACATAAAAGTTGACAAAATAAGGGACCAATCAATGCTAGATGAGCAGGAGTTGGGGCTTGGGAGGGCACGTGAAGGGCATAAGTATTGTGGGACAAGACACTACAATGGCAAGGTACCGGTGTTTGGGGTGATGATGATGTCGCCGTCAGCGAGTCCAACTTTTGTGTTGGAGTATCGGCCCTTTACTTTGAAATATTCGGCCACTGAATGTTGGTCGGGATGAGCCAAATGGCAATGGCTCTGATCTTGCTTCTGCTAGCAGCCCTGATTTCATTTGCTCCGAATATTCCATGTTGGTCGTGGCCCCATACAATTTCTTCTCCATGCTGAACTGGATGATGACATCACCAAGTAGTTCTAGGTACGCGGCTCACAATATGGCGTGTGTGCCTTGAGATCCATTGCTCATGCCTCGTGATATGGCACTGCCACCTGCCATGGTTGTGGCTATGACGAAGTTGATCAACATTGATTTGGGGATCTAGCTAATGCCACTAATCACAACTTCAATCGTAGTCTAACACTGTCTGTTCAAACAATAGATAATGGATTGAAATGCATGGCTTTCCAAAGTTAAGGGGCTAAGTTTTAGTGAGTTATGAGTTTTGAACTAACTTGCTTGAGTTGGACAAGTTTAGGAGCTATTTCTGTAGTTAGGCTTTTTTTTTTTACAATGCAGTTCTAGAACTAGAAAATCTTGGCGTTTATACACATGATGAGAACTATACACTTAAAACAAATTAATTAAAATCTCAGGTTTATGCTCATATATATTATATTTTTATACCACCTAAAAATTGGATCCACACATGATATATAATCGATCAGGTATCAATTATTGAAGCAAGAAAGAATTCACAAGTAAGAGTAGTGGTTTGGAGGCCATTTTCAGGCATTGGAAGTTGGAACACGGTTGCTATCTCCTCATTAGTGTCTGTCTCTACTGTAGTTTCATACTTTGCAATTTTCTTTGCTTGATTCGTCGTCAGATCATCAGATCACCTCTAAGTTCAATTATTGGGAGCCTTTTGACGAATATTTATTTATGTTAATGGCCCGATCATTTTATTTGTTTTTTAATTCTAAACAAAAATCTATCGTTCCTGTTCTGGCCTATTCAGCAACTGATTTAAATTTTTTTTTTCAATAACCCACTTATGTTCCAAAGTTGGCTCCAATTTGGATCAGAATCTTAAATTTGATGTTATTATTGGCAACCATTAATTAGTTAAGCCATAAATCAGTCACTTTTCTAATGACACTGACCACTTAAATGGAAGAGAATTGAATCCTATAACGGCCAGATCAACCTTGGATTCGGTCCAAGTGCAGCTCAGGTGTAATTTCAGTCAATTTGTTAAGGTTCTAATCCAAATCTTTACATAAAGTGGCCCATTTAGGCCAATTTTGTACTATAAGTGATATATTTAGCCGAAAAAGAAGATCATTGGTCAAATTGGGCCAGAATGTATTTATCATGAACTTTTCTTTATTATTATTATTTTTACATCATCATGCAACAATGAAAGAGATAGAATAGACTAGTTTTCCTTTTACCCACGTATTACAACGGTCCATTCTATAATAATATTTAACGTAAACAAAATAATCATTCAATAATAAAGTTTCAGGACAAATAAATGAAATATTAGAGTTTTAGCAATTAAAAGTGGATTTAACTACTAATAAAAAAAATTCCCATAGAAATGGAAGAGCTATGATAGAAACAATTGTTTTAGAAGATAGCAACCAAAGTCTTCCTTTAGAAGATAGAAATAACATTCCTAGAAAAAGTAATATTTAAGTATTGACATAAAAGTCAAAGTGAAGTTTGGGATTAATAGAGCAAACATAAAGATTATAAGTATTAAGTTTAACATTGACTTAATAAAGGGGTAAAAAGGAAAAAAGAAAAAAGAACAAAAAAGACAAATAAATAAAATTTAGGGATTGAAATGAGAAGATTTACAGCTCAGGGACTGAAAAATAGCGATTAATAAAAAAATAAAAATATATAGCAACATTGTTCATGAATAGTGCAACCACGACTTTTCAAAGTAATTTTTCTCGTAGCCAATAGTTTTCCTGTCCAAGCTTATACCTCCTCCACCTTAAAAGCCCAAAAAGAATGTTACTTAACTCAACTATTAGTGTTAAGCAAGATTCATGATACTATGCCAACAATTCATGCTCATCATCATTGTGTAGATTAGTAGAAGCAAGGTTGCCCGCACTTTGCCACAAAATAATATGATGGCTTCATATTTTAAAAATTTTCAAAGTTTGCAAATGAAAATGTAACATCATGAAAAGATGGAGAATTTTTTTTTAATATAATTGGACAATATGCTTTTAGCCATTGTAGTTTTGGTCTCTGGCAGTAGAAGCCCCTAAGCTTTTAGATTTGTTGGTCCTACCATCGTCATCATTTTGCCTTAACTCCAAAACTGAGGTATGATCATGATGGGTAAAAGGACAGGGACCAAAGAGGACGAAAACAAATATTAAGGGACCAAAAGTGGCGTTTGTCCGTTGTGGGTCTAGTATAAAAAAGCAAGCTAAATTAGGCCAAAAAAACTAGTTATTGTTCATCTACGGTAACCAATTGTTCATCTTTAGAATATTAGTGTAATGAGGTTTTTTTTTACCCGCACTTTGTAGCAAGTATTTTTTTCTTAAATTTATCATTAAAATAAATATTAGTAATAAATAACTAAAAATTTTTTTGTCATAAACTTATGCTAATAAATTAAAATTTTACTTTATTTTATTTTTAAGTTGAGCATTTTTATATCATGTTCTTACCATTCAAATGATTAGTTATGATTGAAACATAACACATGTACATGCTTTGAAATGATGAATATTTTTTGTGTCACTAAAAAAGAATTCACTAAAAAATTTCACCTTCTATCCATTAAAATGTTAATATTTAATATTGATGAAAAATTTGCTTTCAATTTTAACAATTATGGATAAAATTACTTTATTAAATCATATAACTTTTGAATTAAATAACTCATTCTACAAAACTCAATTAATAAAGATTAAAAGAAAAATAAAAAATTGGCCAAAAAAATTCAGGGACTAAGAGATGAAATAGAAAAGCTTTAGGTATTAAAATTTAATAATTGATTGCTACCAATGTTTTGTTCTAGAATATAGTACATAAAAAACAACAAAAAATTCAAGATCGAAAGAGCACATAGAAAGTATATAGTTAAGTAGTTTTTATTTATTAAGTTTGAGACTAAAACATAATATGGTTTGAGCTTAGTAACCGAAATGGGAAAGGAAAAAAATTCATGGACTGAAATTGTAGTTTAACCATAAGAAAAAGTGAAATAGGGGACACTCAAAAAATTACAACACAGGCCCCTATGGCATGATTTCCTTAAAAGAAGATGACCAAACTTTAAAAAGAGTTAATCATATCCAGCAAAAAAGTAAAAAAAAAAAAGGAAACGACACTATTTAAAAAGTAACATTGTACATGTTTATAAATAATGGATATTTTTTTCTTGTTAAAGAATAATTAACTAAAAAAAAATTCTTATCAACTTAAATTCTAATTTTTAATATTGGTGAGAAATTTATTTAGAGAAATTCACTTTCAATTTTAACAAATGTGAACTAAATTACTTTATTAAACCATAAAACTTTTGAATTAAATAACTCATGCTACAAAACTTAATTATCAATAATGAAAAGATATAATGGAAATAGAAAAATTGTGCTTAATTTATTTTGCTTTAAAAAATTGTACATAAAAAAAACAAAAAAAAAAGTTTGGGGAGTAAGAGAGCAAATAAAAAGAATATTAAGCAATTATTAAGTTTGGGGACCAAATTGTAAGACGGGTCAAAATTAGTAACTTAACTGGTAAAGTTTAGAAATTCTAGGATTGAAAACGCATTTAACCACAACCAAAAGCGAAGAAGTCAGAAATTGAGAAAATTGTAATATGGGAACTTAGGACTCTATCCGCCTGTGAAAATGGGACTAAACTTAAAAATAGTCAATATAGTTTAGAAAAAAAAAATGTGGCACTGTTTATAAGCAGTACCCAAATTCGGTAATTAATATATAGATATAATATGTTTGACTAGCGTGACCGTGGATAAGCTTTTTCTCTGACTATAAAAAAAAAATTCTCTCTTTTTCTTTTCCAAAGCATAGAAGTTATAGCAATGTATCTATCTCTTAATTGACAAAATAACTCACAATGTCATGCATGCCGTGATTTGTGCCCTAGCAAGTTAATCCGATGGCCTGATAGCGTCTTAAGAAAGGAAAATGATTTGTCCGCGCCACCAAGCGAGGTGGCTGAAGAAACCATTTTCTCACAAAAATGTCATTAAATGCTGGTTCTTGTATTTTTCAAGTCTAAAAAAATAGTCATTTCTTACTTTATCTTAAATACATACTACCTTCTAATTTTGATATTTATGGTTACTCAAAAAAAAAAAATAATAAGAATAAAAAAAGGGAAATGGTTTTGACTGTAAAGCAATGAATTGACCACACAACACTAACATGATGCAGCCAAGTAATACACAGAGCACATGGCAAACTTTTCATTCTCTTTTTTGCTCGAAATCAGTAAAGAAATATATGTGGCCCGTTACGTAAGCCTAACCAACCTGCAGGACATGACAAACTTTTCATTCTCGTTAAATTTGCAAATGAAACAGTTCTCTGTTTAATCCAAAACATGCTTCTGTTTTAGGCCAATATAGTAAAAAAGTGGTCTAATTAAGATTAGATTTGCTTCTAAGCTAGGTCCAAGGACATGGAGATGACCAAACTCCAAAACCCACATCCACATGTAATCTAGAAGTCTGCAGCCAAAAATATTGTCCTTAACTAGGGAAAGCTACGGGAACTTGTACCAGTACTACTAGAACCAATTAACTTACTGCAGACAAGCCACAAGCAGGCATGTGGGGTTGCTGAACCCTAGGGCACTCTATGGAGTTATTTGATTATATGATCAGCCGGGCACTGGCCACCAAAGTTGAAGTCACTTTCATTCGCAAGAACCGGAGAATTGCCTTGCCGGTAGATGTCCGGCAATTCAAGTGGCCTCCATAGTTTTTCATTGACAAGTTTGTGAAGGGTCACTATAGGAAAGACAACTACCTAGCTCGCTATAGCTAGTAAAATGAAAATGAAATAGATAAGTTGGGGAAGATTAGGGTGTGTTGCTCTATGGAAACTGGTGGTTCTTAGCAAATGGATTCTGGATTAAGATTTTCCTGTCTTCCTTTTGTCGTTCAACCCTTCATTGAATGGACAGTTAGGTTCATAACCTTATCAAGAGAAATCAAAGCATTTAAGGATGTTGTAGGATATATGCAAGTCATGTACCAGAAAATAGTGGAAATAACTGGACAACTCATCAAGTTGATTGTATTGTTTATGCTGACTATGTTTAATTTCCTCCTATGATCTGTTTGCTCTGGTATGGGCAACTCGTTATCCCATAAGTAAGACACAGGTTTCCCTTCAACAATAATGCACTTGTAAACAGTGTTGGAGTTTTGAATGATTCTACATACTGTAGCTAACACTAAAAGTTATTTTTAAATAGTTTTTTTGGTTAAATTACACAAGATGTTGGACCAACCCTTTTACAAAAGATGCTTCATAACTAGTATTGGGCAAGACTGACTTTTAAGTAAGGGAGGACAGGAGTGGTTAAGTTTTTGTCTGTTGTTGCTTGAGAAGTTGTGAAGAACTAGCTAGCTAGGTAAGGTAGAGGGTTCATTATTGGTGGTTTGTCTTTGAGCTTGTTTTGTATCAACGGTCGTATTCAAGTGGCTGCTATCGATCCGTGAGTCAGATGAGTGATGATTCTCACATGGGGACTCTTGTTTTCTTCCTCCAATATCATATATGGAAATGGAAGTATCTGCTTAAAATTTTGGAAGGTTTTAGTTTGTTCAAAATTTAATGCTCCTTCACATGGCAGCCCACATGCTCTAGACTTGTTCTCGCCTTCAAACTAATTAACCATTCTTCTTCTCCAACTAATCCAGATCCATTTAATTTCATTCCAATCAATCAATCGTAATTAATCTTGTAGGTGTAGCTAGGACAGGAAAGCGAGCCACATTTAATATACAACCTCTTATACTAGTCACAAGGAGATTCATATTTCATATTACCTTCGCCTTCGGTTTAATCCATGTTAAAATCAAATACAAGTATATAAATTAATAGTAATCATGGACCAGGGAAAAAAAAATTCATGAAAATGAAAAAAAAAAAACAAGAATCGGAGTCGACAAAATGCCAAGACAAATTTGGGGACTAACCAGTTCGTTTTGAATTAACAATCAAGGTTATCAAAGTTGGTTTTTACCTAAAGTCATTTTGATTTTTCTACAGTCACAAAAAGTTATAGAGTCATAAGATTTTATACAAAAGATTTTAGAAAAAGATGAAAAAAATATAATTATCTAAATTATCTCAAGAAATTCATATTACATAATCTTTTCACTTATTGATATTCTAATATCATAAAAAAATGTAATGATATAAACATATAACACCAAAAAAAAAAATTTTCAAATTCACAATTTATAAATGAGAAGTTGAAAACATCTCAATTATCTAATGTAACACATGGAACATTATGACCAATGACAGTATCAATATTATCATTTTCCAAATTCATATATTATCTTCTTCTTCTGTTGTCATTTTATCATTTGATAAGTTAAACTCATTTATGCAAGTATTTGTACCATCACTGATATTTTCTTCATTTATATCCACATTTACATAAATTTTGATAACCAGAATTATCAAAGTCATAGTGAAGGAGAGTAATCAATCAACACTGGGAGCCTAAGGAAAAAAAAAAAAGATGATTTGTGTTTTTTCATTAATTTTTTTTATTTTAACTCTAAATGGATTAAGCTTGATTGTATAAAGATTGAAATGAGTAACAAATTAATATATTTTTTACTTGCTATCATGTTTTAGCCCAATTTCAGTAAATTTGATATAATAATGTAGAAATATAAGGTTGTAAAATTTCTAAGTTTCTAATACTAAAGTCAAAATTCTACCAGTTTCTACTTACATATAAGTTTCTATTAAGACTTGAAATATTTTTTATTTTCAGAGTTGTAGAAACGTAAGTTTCTAAGATTCAAATCGGGACTTTAATAACCATGTTAACAACCCTAAGTTAACACATTCTTTTGCCGTTCATATGTTCTTTTGGGGTGCAAAGATTAACTTGAGAGACACAAAATAATTTACCATAAAAAAACATAAAATTACAATCTGCCATACCTTGTCTCCACTTCATGCCAACCACCTTTTGTGACTTTAGCTAGAGAGACTTTAAATGGTTGAAGTTGGGGCTAATGGAACCAATTCTCTGGCCCCACACTTATACATTTGGCCAACCCTCAAAAACATGATAACAGACTTTTATTAACTTACGTTGAACAGACTAAGTCTAGAGCAAACAGAAAGACTCTAAGTACTAAGGGTTTGATCATTGACTTATAAAAGTGTGTGTGTGTGTCTATATATATATATAGCTAAAGGTTTATCAAGCCATATCATGTTAGAAAGTAGCGAAAAAAATAATATAGAAAATTTTAAAAAAAATTAAGACAAAGAGTGAGATTTTAATGACAAAAGAATTGGTTTAATGATTGACATAAAAAAAAGGTCTTCAGATCAAGAGATCAAATGAAAAGACTTCAAGTTTTAACAATTTAACCATTAAATTAATAAAAGGAAAAAAGACCATTACCTAGGAAAAAGAAAAAAAGAAAAAGTTCCCAAAAATTTGATGTCTAACTATTAACACAAAATTTTCAGGATTTAACATTAACTTATTACTATAGAAATACTATAGGTAGTAAGGATTTAACATTAACTTAATAATGGCAAAAAATAAAATAAAAAAAGAAAAAAAAGACCAAAATGGCAAGTAGCTAGAATTTAAGGGATTGAAATGAAAAATATCGATAGCTAAAAGACTAAAATGGATTTAAACATAAAAAACTTGGAGAAAGTTATTGTAATTTTTCTCTTTGGCAGATTCATTCCCCAAACTTACAAATCTGTCAACCCTACCACTACTCTCATACTATCTCTCAAAGCTTGATCATCAAATGAAACAATTTAGGCACCAAAATGAGAAAAGGGAAATTGGAATGGGCTAAATGATCTTCTACAATGACGTCATTGTAGATTAATGATGAAATCCTCCTTTTCTTTTAGAATATGGTTATAATTTGGTATGGAATTATAAATATGTATCAAAAGTTTAAACCCCTTGTTAGCTTGCAAGTGCACAGTTGTGTTGTGTAAGTAGTAAGGATCATCCCATAGAGAAAGTTGATTGATTTGTTAGTGCCTATCTATTTAATCTTCTTCTATCTAAGTCAACAAAGGTTGCACTAGACTAGTAATTAAACAAGCACCAAGTAAGACTACTGAGAAAAATATACAAAGTCGTAAGATGCTACTACAAACATGAAGAGGTTATTATGAATAAATGATTTGCTTTCATTACTGAAAACTGCCTCTCTAGAGTTCAGAGGTTATTATGAATAAATGATTTGCTTTCATTACTGAAAGCTGCCTCTCTAGAGTTCACTATCTAACATGATGTTTAACTTACTTGAAATGTACAAATTGTTAATATGTAATTATGATGAAGAGATTCTATGTTCAACTTTCATCTCTTTCAAGATAAAAAATTGCTCGCTATTAACTAACAATAAATATTCTTATTGTAAGCGTTAATTAAGAATGAGTAAAGTAATTACCCTATTAGTTTACCTAATAAGTTAATTGAGTAACCTCTTCCCCCTCTAACCCATGATCGCTACATTCTCTCTTCAACCTCAAATCTTTGCTTCTCAAGTTGAAAATGAAAGTATTAGGATGAGTGTGTAGATGGATACGTACAAACACACATGATAAAGTCCAAGAATAAGCAATAATTAAAGAATCAACAACCATAAAATGCTTCAAAATCACATTAAACCATCAACTTAAAATAGTTTCACTCTATAGAGGTATAAAACTCTAATCCATACTACAAGAAAGTGTAAACATCATACAAGAAATATTCCTCAAATCTGTAAAGCAAATACTAGGAGAAAAGGTAAGAAAGACTCAAGAAGAGTTCTTTTGAGCCTTGATCTCCAAGACTTGAAAGATCCCACTTCAAGATCTTTAAGTTTTTCCCTTTGCCAAAATGGTGATGATGGTGAAGAAGAACTAGCCAAGGAGATGAAATCTAGATCTAAAAATCAAGCCCCATAAAAGAAGTTCTTTTTGTTTCCTTGTTTATGGCCAATTAGAGGGGGGTGGGTGATGTGAGATTTTTGCCTCACTTGTTGATAAGAATAAGTCTCCTTGCACATAAACTCAAGAAAAGTGTGACATGGTCCCCTACAAGCCGGGAAGGGTCGATGCGATATAACTTACAAATGACACAATATAAGTTAAGAACTAGCAAAATAATGGACAATTAAACATGTTGAAGGGCCTAATATTAACAGATATGTTACACATACCAAACTAATTGCGTTATTTGATTCACTCATTGTTGCATTATTGCGCTAAAAGCCATAGAGCTTCATTCAAATACTAAACAAACTGGGGAAAAAGGAACCCTCGTGTAAAGAATGAAGAAAATATATAACGTCAACAGATTAGGTTTTCTGAAGACTTCTTTGTGCGAAAGGACCATTATTAAATTCTTTTGCATGCACAGAAAAAACCGGCGGTGTCATTTACGTTGGTGGTCAGAGCAAACCTTTGAGCTTGTAGTGATCCACAAGTTCCAAAGAGATCTCGTAGATTTTAATTATTTAAGAAAAAATTACAAAAGCTCTCTTCGGTTTGATCTAACCTACACTTTATCTCATATATTTTTAAAAATCTATACCTTACCTATTCTTTCTTTTACAATGTCCAACAACAACTTTTGAAACCCTAATTTAAGCTGTCTGATTATATGTTCTAGTAATTTCATGATTTTTTGTATTTTTTTTGCAACCAACTGATTAATAAGAAATACTAATATATATTTACAGAAAGAAAAATATATTTACAAAAAGAAAAAAAAATAATTTAAAATGTCTATTAACTATTAAAAAAAATATTAGAGAGATTGAAATTACTGAAAGATGACTATCGTATAATTTAAATACAGTTTTAGAAGTTATTATTAGAGTATAAAAAATATAAGAGGAAAAATATAAGATTTTAAAATTAATAATATAAACTATAGGTTAGGGCATATCTCAAGAAGTAATTGTAAGTTTCCGTTCATTTAATACTTATTATGTTTCTTTCGGGAATACACCGTCTTTAGAAGGAAGTTGATTTTCTAGTTTGGGTAGAGGCCACATTTCTTTTAATAAAGAATACTAAAATCATGTTGCCATTTTTCTTTAAAGAAAAAAAAAAGAGGAATTAGAAGATTTCATAACAGACGCCAGAGCACAGCAGAAGATTATAAATCCAGCTAGGAAATGGACTGAGCTGTGTCCCTCTACCATGGCGTCGGGGCGATTTTGCCTAACCGATAGTAGGCAGCCCAGAACTGTGAGGAAGGATTCGAATCACCTTTTCCCATCTCCACTCCATGCTCCATTCTTTAGCAGAATAAAAAAAAAATGAATAAAATAAACATAGCATTTTAAACAAGGCCTAACTACAGAATTAGCCCACAAACTTGGCCAACTCAAGTGAGTTGGTCAAAAACTTACTAATCACTAAAAATTGACACCCAATTCATTTTAATTTAAGTCAACTTAATCAAAAATGACTTATCTTTATTTTTAAATATTTTTTAACCTAAAATCAATTTCATTTGAAAGCCAATATTATAAAGGTGTAATAATTCATTGGAAAAATTTTTTTTATCATGTTATTAAATATCTATGAAATTTTCTTTTTTAATGTTTAAAAAATAAAAATTCATAAAAAATTAATAGTATTATAAAAATTTTACAATCAATGGGTTATTTCACCTAAATAATATTAAATTTCAAATAAAATTAGTTTCAAGTAAAAAAGATATAAATATAAAAATAAATTATTTTAAATTAAGTTGGCTTAAGTTAAAACGAATTGACCTAAGTCTGTCCAATTGGCAATTGCTGTAGTAGTTAACAGATGGCGTTATTTCAAGCCATGTCAGCAGTAGTCAACGTGGAGTAGGCAGGAAACGTAAAGCCATGTCAGTTGAAGTTTAGGGTTGGTGGTTTGCTTTGAAATGTGTTATTTCAAGCCAAGCGCTTTATCTTTATCATTTTCTCTTTTCTTATATCAATATAATTGATCATATCTTTTTATTTTGCATGTGAACTGCTGAACTAGGAAACGAAATCATGCAATTAAATTAAAAGAGAATAAATATTAAATTTAAATAAAAAGGAAAAAAAAAAAGCTTACTCTCTAATTAATATGAAATTAAAGAGGAGGAAAATTAGAAAATATGAGAACTAAATGAGCTGCTAGAAATCAGAACACATTTGTCGGTGGATCAAGTAATCGATGCCGTTGGATGTATTGAAGAGCATGCCTTGGTGGTGGTGTTCATGAACTGCTATTACAATGCCCTAAGTAGCTCTTTCTGTCACCGCTGCTCCATCACCTTCTTGTGTGAGTCAATTGGGCGAGAGGTGGAATTGAAAGGCAAAGGTGAAATCGAAAGAGGAAGGTGAAATTGAGATCGATCTGACGACAAAATTAAAATCGATCTGATGGCAAAACCAATTAAAGCTTATAATGGTCTCTTTTTGTTGAATGGCAGTGACCTCTTCGGTGTGAGGCACTTCTCTAATGTCCACCCTCTTGATTCATTATCTGACGAAATCATTGTTAAATCATCCCAGCTGCTCAGAACTATCTCCTTCCCATCTAGCATTATTTCTTCCTTTGACCACTGCTTCAATGATCCCTTCATCGCGATGTTGTTCTCCACATCTTCCTTGAAAGTTTGCCCTTTGACTTTGTCGTCTCTTCCGCTGGCGCCAATTCCAACTTTTTCAATGTGTAAATTAAGTGAGAGAAATCTAAGGACCTTCGAGCTAAGGTCTCATTGACCAAGGATGATTGATCAATAGAGATGTTGCACTAGTTGATCGTCACCGTGATTCATGGCTATTCACAGATGACATTTGTCAAAGCACTTTGTAGCAAGGCTTGAAAGGGTTTTTTTACTAGACAGTTGGCTAAGAGGGTTTTAGGGAGGCCATTTACGACAAAGCTTGAAGGTGGTGAAGGAGAGCTTTTTCCTTTGGGTTTTCACAACCAATAAAGAAGATCTTGAGCAAGTATGTACATCCACAACACTTGACTTGACAGTGGCTAATCTGAATTAAGAGTTGCAGGTCATTATAGGGTTTTCAATAATTTTTCTAGTGACTAACTTAACTGTCTTGCAAAATGATGGATTATAAACTTGGAGCATCAAACCAAAGAATATTAAGGGTGAAATAGCTTTGCCCCACCCTCTCCAACCTTTTTCTGTTTCTACAAATTTGCTCTATCTTTAGAATTGCTTTGTATTTTTGTAACAGCTAGTCAACAACAAACATCACCTTCAAGTCCACCTCACCCATTCACTGCCATATCATCCTCACCCTAAACACAGTTTGTTAAGTATTGTAGCATTTGGAATGACTTGCATATTTTTCAAAATTGAGGGGCCAAGCTTTACTAAGTAATGAGTTTTGGACCAACTCACTCAAATTAGAAAAGTTCAGGGGCTAGTTTTGTAGTTAGGCCTTTAAACAAGAAAAAGAAAGGTGACATCGTCTTTGGGAATGAAAACGGTGCGGCGTTGCTATTTTTCTTTCTTTCTTTTTCCTTTTTAATAAAGTGCCTGTATTGCTCAATGACGCAAAATTGATCCATCTATGATAAGATAAAGGTTTATAACATATACTTCATCTGTCTTAAATTCTTTATAGTATTTATTATTTAGTAATTAGTTTATAATTTTAAATTTAACAATGATTATATAAATAAAAAAGTTTTTATATATGAAAGATAAATAAAAATTAATAGTTTCTAAATATATATTTTTTAAAAAAATTCTAACAAGCAATAATATGAATAAATTTAAGTAAAACTATTTAAAATACTCAAATGTTTCAAAGAGTATAAAATGAAGGAAGTATTAAAGGGAGAGATACTCATCACTCACGCAAAGCGTTGTTACAAAACGACTTCCACCATACAGTAGGCTGGGGCGGGGAAACTGTATTTTGGTTATTTTAGTGCAACCGGAAATCAAAACTTTATTATCCATATAGGGTGATAAATGACTTCCAGTTGAGATTCATTTTTTGCCGTCCAGATCAGAGAGGAAATAAAGCCCACACTCTTTGTAGAGGACTGAGGTAGGGGCAAGTCAGAAGTGGTTCTTAGTTCTTACGCTGGAGCCATGTTGTGGATGACCGTCAAATTTGAAAGTTTATGCATAGCTTTCGGTTAAAGATACCAACTCCATCAACAATTTCAACATCTGTGACAGATGGCAATGACTTTATAGTTGATATGGGAACATAAGATATCAAATAAGGTAACCATTAACCAACCCGGGCTTGAAATGTTTGTTCACCGTCACGGCCAATAGCAAAATAAGGTAAGGACCAATAAGACATTACATATGTGATCAAGACCCTATTTGATATTAGTGTTAATGATTAGTTTTAAAGTTTCTAAAAAACTATCAAGGAAAAACTTTTAGCTTTTACATTCATCGGTTTATCTCCATAGTTAATAAATTATCTAAAATACTAATATTAATCACAAAAGATGTCACCAAATGGGGCCTAAACAACCTTCAAGAGGACTTCGGCCTCAGAGTGGATCTATTATGAGCTTTGCATAAATGTGAAGTTCCTGAGGAACCAGTTTTCAGAATTCACGTGGGAGTTGGACAGACGACGGAAGATGACAATTTGAGTTGAGATTGAGGAGCCAATGAGTAGTCTGAAGCTATCATGTGAATTTTGCATCAGCCGCCTACATAACACGAACATTTGTGTCGATTTCAAACACTACAACTGAGCCAGTGTCTGCTGTTTTGATGCCCGTGCTTTTTCTTCCATGTAGAGTCCGGCCTTCACTTGGGGTTCATCAAGTTGAAAACTCATTTCAGGTACCCTGATATTTACAGAGCTCTACCACCAGCTATACCCTCGCTTATAACTGTGAAATTGAAACAAAGACTTGCGACCATGTTCTTGTAACTCAAATAAACCTAGACAAAGCCTGAAAGATTTTACACTAATTAATTAGATTTCATCTCAATGTCATCAAGCTCCTTCAAATCAGGCTCGGGGCTATCTTTAGGGAGGAGGCCGAGAAGCGGCAAAGGCAACAATGAACTCAAATTGCATAGGATAATCAGGAAGGCCAAATTATCAAATCTATCCTTTGTTACACCGAATACCTGGGTGAGGGCAGCCCCTATCAGGCCCCCAAGAACACCACCTCCGTTAGAGATTGACATGAGAGTAGCAAACAGTGTTGCTTCCATTCCCTCCGGACATAATCTTGCAGCAAGAACAAGAACCGGCATGAAAGAAGCCTGCAGATTATCAATTTTCACAGAACCATGATTGTGACTACGATGTCTGAAGGGAAGGAACTAAAATTATAATTCATAGATATTTAATAAAATGAAGATAATGATGTGGTGACAAGTCTATTTGACATAAAGCAATGAGTTTCAATGAAATATTTCAACCTCTGGAAAAGGTGCTTCAGTTTCATAATCCCCGTAAACTGCAAAGAAGGAAAAGCCCAACAGCAACCAAACACATGAAAGTTTTGTTACCTGACCAAGAACTGTTAGAATCAAAGAGTCTCCAATTGCAAACCACTCATCACTTATTCCAAATTGCCGATTCAATCCAGTGACAAGGATGACCTAAGCAAACACAAAAATAAAATGGCAACATGTCAACCAGGGCAATGTTGAAAGTTGAAAGGATCATATCCAATCTCAGTGACAGAGCAGACCTGGGTCAATCCAAGAGCTGTACCAATAATTGTGGTAGCAAGAAAAATTTTTTGCAGTGGAATATTTTTAAGAAATCCATTGTACAATCCAACTCCAGCCAATGAAGCAACTGATGTCACAAGCTTGACACGTCCAAGAAATTCTGGGGTAAAACCAAGTTTATTTGTGCTGAGTGAACAAAAAAAGGCAGAAGATCTAGTTATGGAGTAGAAATTCATGACAATCAACAAAACAGATAGTATTATGTTATTATCAGAGATATAGATGAAGTAACAAGATGACAGAACTCACGTAAAGTAAAACATAGCAGTATCTGAATGTGGTGTTGCCTGCCATAGGAAAATAAAAAGTGTAGGAAGAAATACATTTGGTTGCCTGACAGCTTTCCATAGTTGAATAATATTTTCTTTCGAACTCTCGATAAAGCTAGGACTTGCCAAAAGAAAATTTTGAGACCGTGCTGGAACAAGCATACGCTGCTCATTCACAAGGACAGCAACAGCAGATGTTATAAGAGGTAGCAATGCTGTGACACCAAAAACAAACCTGAGACATTTAAAATAAGAAAAAGGGAAGTTACTGCATGGAAAAAAAAAATGGGTCAATAAACCATACTTTTGAATCGACATCATAATTACCTGACTCCATAAGTATATACCAAGGAGCCACTGAAATAGGAGCTCACAATTCCACCAAATGCCGAGGATCCCCAGCATAAAGACTGAAGAGATCCAGACAAGCTTTGTGACTCACCACGAGCCCTCTCCACAACCATTGAATCCACAACCTAGACCAGATATAAGGTTCCCAACAAAGTCAATATAAATGGTTATAGGGTAAGTGATAATATGCAGACAAATATTTTACATAATATCTGGAGGGGGAGAGATAGCACTAGCAGTAAGATGCAGTGAGTGATTCGTAGATTCTTGGGTGAAAACCAATTTGTCCCAATCCCAAGTGTTCCTACCAGCTATAAAGCAAATGGACCTCCATCCAAGCAGTGTTAGGTCCAGAAGGCAAACAAAAATTAAATTTTCATTTGAGGTGCACTTATCAATTTTCCTAAATCATCCAGTAGCTCAACCGTCATTGCACCAACCCCAATCATCTAACTTATGATGACTTTTAAAAATGACCATTTTAATTGTCCATGGTTCAAGCTTCTGCCTGGCCTCCCAGAGTAAGGATTCAAGTCCCAACACGGCATTTCCACAGACCCCCACTCAGAAGGACTAAATTGCAATTATCAAATGACAATGGATATGGTAATCCTTTGACGTCACAGCCAAACATGTGTTAATAAATCTAAAGCTTCTGAATCCCTACTGAGGATAACGCCTTTTGCCAAACTGTGTCTATGACATACAAGAGTCAGCCATCAGCCCATCAGCCCCCACTAACTAATTACCTACAATGCAATAAATGCGACAGATTGGCACGGATCAGTAACATATTTGTTTCATTCTCGCAAAAGATATGCATGAATTTGTCCATTTGTCATCATGACTCATCATATCCTTAACAATTACAATGGTAGTACTACATCTATGCATGTTGGAATTCCTCTATAGAGAAAGCCAGAATCTAGCAAAACTCTTATAGTTTTCCTAACTACAGAACCAAGCCAGGTGGCATTAATGAAGGAGTGGCAGCAAGCTAACACAATTTGATCCTCAACAAACTGTAACAACTAATGAAAAGCAAATTCTTGATACAAATTAAAAACATAACACAAATAATTTTCTGTGACACTTACCACATCTGAGAAGGCAACAGAGAGAGAGCCAAGAAGTATGCAGAAAGCAGCACTATACTTGCTATCAACAAGTGAGGCCATCAAACTCCAAGAGAGGGCACCAAGAAGCCCTGATAAAACCAAATATGACCTTCTTCTATAACCAAACAGTGGTACAGAATCACTGCCACAACAAAACCATAGGCATGAGGAAAAGCCAGAAATGCATCCCTTCAGAGTTAATAAGGACGCAAAAAAGGATTAAGCAAGAGATCAGAGCCACACCTAATAAAACCATAAACGGGCTTAATAAGCCATGGCAACGAAGAAAAGCCAGATATGACAGCTGTCTAGCCAACGGTGAATGATTTATCAGTCACTGGACAAGCCATTAGAACATAATAACCATAATATAAACTAATCATGCCATTAAAACATAATAAACACAATATAAACGAATCATGACGATACAAGATGCAATCTAATACTACTATGAGCACTATTTACATCACTCTTGGAATTATAATTGTTCTAATCAAGAGAAAGACTTTCAATTAGGGAAGAAGAACTTCACTATGTCAGGTAGAAGAATCAAGATACACATACCTCTGCAGGATCAAGATGTAAATCATCTTTCAAGTAAAAACTGACAGCAAGCCTGGCTAGCCCTAAAACGCCCTGAACAAAATACACCATTGCTACAGCTACATTATCCGGAGACAATTCCACACCGAAGAGAGTAATTCTTCCACTCCCATATTTGATCTTCCTCCTAGTGGTAGAGCTAGGGATAGAAATGCTCATCTCTTCATCCATCTCTTCCGTTACCACATCCCCCTCCCCAGGGTCTAAAAATGCCAGAACTTGATTAATTCGGATCTCGTTTCACGCGGTGAACATGAACTAGTAAACCTATTTAAGCGAATCTAAATCAATCAGAGCATTGCAAAGCAAAATATGAGGAACTGCGAGCTTACTATTTCTGGAATCCAGAAAGATCCGGTCGCTTCTGCGGCTGCGGTCGGAAGAAGAGAGCAGCAGAGGAACGAAGGAAGGAGCCTTGAGTTTTTTCCGACGAGAGTAGCGGATCTCCTGACGGAAACAAGAGATTAGAGTGATCGGAGGCGACTGGATTGGGTGACGGAATGGACAAAAGGAGATGAAGGACAAAACGAGATTTGGGGAGGGCAAGTTCGAGACTGGAGAATTAAGAACAGAAGCCATTAAATTCTGTTTTTAGCAATAGAAACGAGTTTCCCTCAGTTTGTCTGGAATGTAATGACGGATGTGCCCCTCAGAAATAAGTAGAAGTACAGCTTTGTTTTTGTGTGATTTCAGCTTTTTTCCAAATGTTGTGACGAAGTTGGTAGAGGCCTAAACATTCATATAACGCCAGGAAAAGGATCGGAAGCCTGGTTGTTTGGACCATGAACTTGCACTGGGCGCCCAGCGGCCAGATCCAGATACCTCTCCAACAAAACTTCCATTTGGTTTGTAAGGAAAATTTATAGAAACCCCCCTTAGTAAGCCCTAACCTACACTTGCCCAGAGACGATCAATATTCAGTTCAAACTGAAAAAAGTTAAAAAATTTGGTTCGGTTTCGGTTAAAACCGAATAACAAAACTTTCGGTTTTAGTTTTGAAATTCGGTTAATCAATAACCAAATTAACTGAAATTTTTTATACCAATTTTTTTTTTTTTTTTCCATGAACAATAAAGCTACCAAGCAACTCAAATTAGTTTGGATTCTTATTTTTCTTTCTTTCCATGGACAATGAATCTTCTATATTGAATGAAATTTGAAAAGAAAGACAATGTCTCTCTCACATTTCATCTCTTGTAAAATTTCACTTCCATTTTTTGGTTAATTCGGTTTGAACTGAACCGAACTGAAATATTTTGGTTTGGTTTGAATTCGGTTTTATAGACTAATTCGGTTAATTCAGTTTTTTATCATCTAAAACCGAAAACTGAATAAACCGACTAATTCGGTTCGGTTTAAACCGAAAAAACTGAATAATCACCCCTACACTTACCCACCTGTGTGTTCAAAAACCTACACTTACCTCATCTTTCACTAACTCTGTCCAATTGTAGGCTTCATCACATGTTAAAATTAGTAACCTTAAACTAACCCTCTCTACCCCCTTCTAATGAGTTTCATTCACAGTACCTCTTCAGTTTTCTTTTTTGATTGCGGGAGGTTTCCCTGCCTGGCCTCTCTTTGGAATCCTTCCAAATCAAAGGGAAGGATTTGATGGAATCTATTAAAAATTTCCACTCTCAAAATTGCCCTCTTGCTTGCTCTCCTACCCTTTCATCTAAGACAAAGAAAGAAAAAATGGCTTGCTTGTTATTGCTTTCTAGGTATGAAGAAATCAGGTATCTTTACAGCCTCTATGGTGACAGCCTACGCCTCCGTTATCTCTGCCTGCTTCTCTCCATTGACCTCCCCTACGATTACGTGGCTTAGTCCTAAAATTTTGAGAGTGTGTGTGACTTAGTCTTTAAAGAGTCACGAACTGTCACATGACCTAATGGCATTAGGATTATTTCCCTCACCACCGCCTACCACCATCTTCTCCATCAAATTCGATTGCTTCTCCTCCTCAAGCCTACATCATCAGTTTATTCTTCTCCTTAGCCACTCACCGTCGGCTGCTTCACCTTGTCGGGGCCTTACCGTCGTTTAATTCTGTTGGGTTTCGGGAGCCAAACAGCGCAGCGGAATTTAACCGAAACCCTCCAGGATCCAAGTGAAAACGGGGTAAACTGGGTGTTCGAAAATTTTCATACCTAATTTTCGATTGAGATCTCTCACTCAACTGTAGAGTCGAATCACAAAACCTGAACAGTTGACGTGTTCAGGCTCTCTATGGTATCCACACGAGCCTCTCGGGATCACCACGCTTCCACCACGTCCCGATAGATGCGTTTCTCTTGCGCTCGCAGTGCTAGCTTGTGTCCTCCAAGGAATTGCAAGAGAAGAGTGCGGGTGTCCTTTTTGGAGGCTAGGGCAAGGAGACCTGCGAATTTCTCACTTAAAAGTTGTATTTATAGTGAGACTCAACTTCCAGGCCTAATGGGTTTCAAAGCCCTAATCCAATTAGGATTTAATTTCGGGCTTAATAATGGCTCAACTCTTGGGCCCATTATTAATACGAAATTAAAGTGAAACCATAACCCAAATAATTAGCCCATGCACTCTAATGATCCAAATTGCTCTATGTGTGCGACCCAATAGGCTCTTATCACGTTGGCAATGATCATAAATCACATTTATGATCATAAGCAATGAGCGGTGTCTAGCAACACATCATTGCTACCCAAGTGACAAGATTGTCGATGATTCGACTATACCTTTATGATCATCACCGATATATGCCATTGTCCCTTTGTCCAAGATATCAAGACTAAGCATGAGACATGGAATGTGTCACTCTCGTATAGCCCAATCTTTGGTTTCTTGATTACCGAGTAGACTAACTTAAACTGATGACATTGATATCGCATATCAACTCATCCGAGCATGGCCATGCATTTTCTAAGTCTCACTCTATCAAGGGGCCCGAAGATATCGCTCCCGTTACATAGGAGGGACAAATCCCATCTTGATCATACAAATCCCTCCGCATGATATGTGACATACCCAATGACCTCCTTCAAGTTCACTCAGTTACGAGTAACAAAGGAAAGTATCAAAGTATGTGACTCACATGTAGGGAACCTTGATGATCTTAGGTCGAAGGACTACATATACCCTGATCACTATGGGAATCACTTATGACACTCATATAACGATCCATGTAGTGTTCTCACGGTGGGTCGGTCCAGTACACAAATTCTCCAACTTGTACCCATATGTAGACTACATATCTCATATTAGTCTCCACATATGCTAGTCGTTATGTATTATTGCAACCCGCTCCACAATAATACTAGACCAGGGACTTTTAAGAATATCATTATTCTAGGGTTACAATTATGTTTGTTAAGTTACGCAGGAACAAAACAACAAACATAATTGCTGGATTAATGCCTTAATAAAATATCATGACGCAATTGTGCAAAAATACAATCATCTCATAATTGGCTTTTGGGCACAACACTAACAAATTCTTCATATAGAATCCCTTCCCCAGCCCATTGAATTCATTGTCGGCCTCTGCTCTCCAATAGTCGGCCTCATCTACCTTGCCCTTTACTTTTGCCTCTGATTTTGTCCTTAGCCCCTAGCCATCACCTCGTCTTCATCAAATTTGTAGCCCTTATTTACCTTCTTCAAATCATCTACCTTAAGAAACATTGGTGACATGTTGGTGATGTGTTGGTGACATATGGCGAAAGATATTGGGTGAGATAGGTTGGAAGGTAAAGGTGGTGGCGGCAAAGGAAAAGGAAGAAGAAGGATCAATGTTTTCGTTCTCAATCCAGCCCCACGCCACATCTGCTTGAAAAGAAACGTCATCCACATTTTCATCCATTCAAGGACCAACTCATTACATTTTCTAAAGTTGATGGACTAAGTATTGATGAGTTAAATTTTAAGGATTAACTTGCTAATCAACAAACTTAGGAGACCAAATGTGCATTTAAGCCTCTATAAATTATCTTAAACTTGGACACTACTTCTAAACATTATTAGCAAAAGTAGCCTTAGTAACACCAATCATGGGTCATCTAAGTTCAGACTAAATTTTTTAACTTCATGTAAGATAATTTTTGTGGTGCAGTTGTTCACATAAAAATTAGATATGATTTAATTGTGATAAAACTTAGAATATTTTAACAATTACCTCTAAACTTATATTGATATTCTAGTTATACCCCTAAGATCTAAAATTCTACAATCCTCTACTTTTTTAATTGTTCGACAACAATTTTTAAAATCACAATTTAACTCTCTAGTACTTATGTTTTAGTAATTTCAAGCTTTATAGTAGTTTTTTATGCCTAATTGATATTTTATTTTACATAGAGCAACATTTGATAATTAAAAATATTTATTAAATATAAAAAAAAATTGATCGAATGGAAATTATTAATAGACAATTACTAGATAGTTAAAATTTGAATTTTAAAAATTATTATTGACAATATAGAAAGATATAAGAAAAGGTGTAAATTTTCAAATCTTATAAACGTTGCTATATTCTAAACCTAAATACAGTTACCCTAAAACTTGAGACTAATCTCACCCTCAAATGATGAACCAACTCATTTATGCCTCGTGTTGTGTGCATGAACCTATTTGTTGCAATCTCAGACAAATGGAAGTCAAATACTAAAAGAAACAAAAAAGCTTTAACTAATTACATATGATTTTAATTCAATTAATAACAATGTAATACAACCAGGTAAATTATTGAGAAATGTTATTTACAATTGCAATAAACATTTGATCTAGGATCATTTCTATTTCAATGTATAAAAAATATGAGTCCAAAGTTACAATGTAAATCTGCAAGTATTAGTATCACCTAAAAGTTACTATATTTATCTATTATTCGCTTATATCATATTTTTCTAAAAAAAAAAAATTTCCCCTTACCAAGTTTAAAAAATTAATAAACATACTTATGTTTTGCAAAATATTTTGTGATTGTTATACTTGTAAATGTTACAAGGGTACAAGAGATATTATATAGCCTAACCTAACCAACACCATATCTCACCTAAATTTACTCATTGACTACTGTCACAGGCCTTAAACCTTAATCCCATCTTAGTCATATAAAACCTCAGGAACTTTACACTCATTCAGTGTTAGGCCTATGTAAATTTGTCCTTCGTGGGCCTGCTAATTAATTAAAATTTTTATGCAATACTGTTTTATACTATGCATTACTATGGCTGTAGGTCAATGACTATAAAAATAATACATAATCGATACAGCTGGCCAGCACTTCAAATATGCATTTATATAAAACATACTATTATACATTGTGAATCCATACAAGCTACTAGGGAACACAACCACTAGTTCCATAACATTTATCAGATGCATAAGTTCCACACACATATATATACATCTTACATAAAAGTGTTATACATATGCTACACACTGAGAATCTGGGAACCCAATCCCAATTGAGTTACACTACTAAAAAAAAGGTCAATACAGTGTTCAGGTATTCCCTGTTCCTTACCTCTGTACAACAAATGCCAATAAGTTAGTATTCCAATAATTAGGAACCTGCAAAAAAGAAACTTTACAACAATGTACGATATTAGTTAACTTTTACATACCCGGTATCAAAATACTAACAACCAGTTTTTTTATTGGTTATTAGCCCCAGGTCCACCAGTATCTGTACACAAAATATGTAAGGGAGATGAGAACCAAAAGTTCCCAATAAGGATTATAACCTGCAAGAAAAACAACAATATAGGATCTTAGAAAAACAACAATATAGGATCTTACTTAATATCCATAAGAATATCTATATATGTATGCCTCATGCACTTGAGCTCAAATCATAGTGCCAGGAACTTATATTATTGGCCAATAATTATGGGAGTGGCTAATTCCCACAATTCCTTTACCCATTTGTCCTGCATTTGACAAGTCCAACTTATCCATACAAATACTGCTTTGAAAGCTTTTTAGTATTTGCCAATATCCCTTATTCTATGTACAGTAGTGAACTATTTGCTTATTTAGTGCATGTGTTAGTGCTAAGATTGTAAGATTTCTTGAGTGGTTAAGAACACTTCCCCTTTTTTGGTCTGCCCAGGTCTTAGCTCATCATGGTGCAGTAGATATTGTAGGTTCCTAACCTATCATACTCACTGTAAATTAGACCATATTAAGGTCCTTTTTACCTATAGATACAAGTTTACAAATATGTACTTACACACTTCATATGCACTTCATAGTTTGGCTTCTTACCAAACCCGACCATATAAGCTTCTCAAATAGTCATCAATACTCAAATCATATGCTTGTTAAATTTATCAATAATTCAGCCACTTGATATATAAGTATCATAGCCAAATTTATTTAACACATAGCCATACAAATTAAATAACTCTTACCTTAGCTAACTTAGTTTGCAAGCTCAAGGCACTTGATTCTTTTTTGTCTCAGTTTCAAGTCAAACTTAGGTATCTTCTTAGTAGCTTATACTCAAGACCTATATTGATCATTTAACACATAAATAATCCATATTTAAGCTAATAATTAACAAAGCCCCATATGGTTTAAATGACTAAATTAACTTTTACATTGGTCTCCATATAATTGGCCCTTAATAAAACTTAGACCCAATATTTTCCTTTTCCTTACTTGTTAGTCTTTTATACTTAGCAATAATCAAGCAATATTAATTCCAACTCCTTCCTCTAGCCACAAACATCAAAACTATATAGGAAAAGCTACATATAACACATCAATCCATAGCCTCCTAACCAAACACCATTTCTTTGTAATTTAAGTTATTTCTCAACTTCCCATATTTAGTTTATTCAATAAACATACATGGAACACAGTTTCCAGCAACTCCAGGTCTGAAACGAAACCAAAAAAATTAGGGTAAAAATAATTTATTTACGTACCTGCAACAATTGAGCTCAACTCTAGCTCCTTATGCAAGAATACTTGATTTCAACCCCAAATCCTTGCTAATTTGTGTTTAATTTAAGAGAATTTAGATGTTGGGAGGTTAATCAAGTTCGTCCATGGCATTTATGGGAAGAGGGGTGAAGTTTCAGGTGGTTAAATGTGGAAGAAATGACCCGGTTGACTTAATTAAAACGACACCGCCTCACTTTAAAAATCACATGCTCAGTGCCCTTTTTGTACTCCCCAGTAAAGTTAGATTTATTCGTAACACACTTAAAACGTTAGGACCAAAGTTGGTATTACGCCGCGCCGGGTTTCTTCACAGATATAATTGCACGGCCAGTCTCAGACGTTCATTTATATTCAATTTTATCCCTATATTTATCAAGGTTACATTTAAACCATTTATGAACAATCTAGTTAATCCAAAATTTCACGATGATAGAGCGAAAATCATAAAAAACTGTGATACCTCAAATTAATATTTTCTTATACTCTATCCAACTATGCAATAAAAATGTGTCACTATATAAAATGACCAAAATACCCATCTTGCCCTGGCTTGCTTAAATGATCAATTTTATTCATTTTTAACTATTGGACCCTAAATTACCACAACTTAGCTTGCAAATAAATTATCTAAAGTTTAATCTATTAAATTAACTAATTACCTAGCTGATTAAACTTATAGCTCTAAGGACCGTCATAACTACAAATAGAAGAAATTCCTTACACAAGTTAAGATTTAATACCTAACCACCCATATAAAATGATGGTATTTATGACACATAAGACCCAATTAGTACATATAAAAAATCAATAAATAGAGTACTTCTAGGTGATATTAAAACTCACACTTACACATTGCATGTTCAGACTCATATTTCACATTGAAATAGACATGATCCTAGATAAAATATTTATTGCATTTGCAAACAAACATTAACTTTGGCCAAATTACATTAGAATTAATTGAATTACAATAAGATGCAATTTAGTAAAGGTTTTTTTAGTTTCTTAAATGTTTGTGAGACTAGCCTTACATTGTATCATTATTAATGCCAATGTTACTTTGCATATATGTCTAATTAGTTACATCGCGCAAATTTCACTTTTACCTTTTACTATCCTAATCAATACCATCATGCCCCTTAGCTCCAATTGCCAAGTTTCCTTAGTCTCTAGTTGGTCGAATTCCTCTGGCAACAACATTTTTGGTGATTTACTTGCACAATGACAATTGACACCAACGATGATGGCACAACGACAAAAAACAACCCCAATTGAGAGATGTCATTTGTCTAGATCAAATATAAGAAAATTCCCCAGGGCATTGTCTTCGCCTTTACCGCTTAAGCTTGATCAAGGTTGATGTCATCTTAGAACACTGCCTTCTCGCACCAAACCTTAATTGAGGCTAATGGTCATCGTCATAAATAACTTAGATGACATCTCCCTCATAGCACAACCAAATTATGCAAATTGAGGAAGATAATGATAGAGTTGGCAATCCACCATGCTTAAAAAGACTAACTTGTACTTAAATTGAATTCATTAGAGATGTATCTAAAGGAATATTGAGATGTGCCTAAAGTATGATAGAGATATGCCTGAATGAGTATAAAAATATATCTAACAGTCTATATAGATGCAAAAAAGCCACTGACCTAAAATCCAACTTTAGAGATGTATTTAAAGGATTATTAGTATGTATTCAATGGACTATAGAGATGCCAAAAAATCTCTGAACTAGAACCCAGTTCAGACATGTGTATGAAGGACTATGTGTTTGTATGATGATCAAGAATATTTACATCTTGGTAATGTTTACAAAGTGGTAGCATATTTTCCTATTAGTTTATAAACATCTAGCATATAATCAAACACATCTTCTTATTGTTTCAGGCACATCTTCACTTTTATAATTTCTAATTCTTAGTCCTACGAATGTTATAATGTGTATAAATCACATAGACATATGTAAATATTAGTTTAAGTGCATTTGCTAATTAAGTGTTACCATTTCAAACATGTCTTCATGTTTTTACTACTTATGATTGCATGTCCTTTATAATGTCATCATTCTTATAAGGTGTTTATGACATTAATCTATTAGTTCAGACACATTTAACATACATTTTAGACATTTTGAGATATTGTTTCAAATACATCTTCATTTTTTAATGAAATCGGATACACAAAAAGTAAACAATTTGCATGCGTATTATTTTAGGCACAATCCGCAATCATTGGGAGAGGAGACTTATTCTTTATTGTGAGTGCATCCAACTTCCTGTAGTTTATACATAACTTTAGTATACCATATTTCTTCTTGACAAACGAAATAAATTTTCCCTGAGGAGACAAACTAGGTCTTATGAACCCTTATTTTAAGTTCACACATCTCAGGAATAGTCATCCAATAGAGAGTTATAAATATAGGTGCTACCCCATGTTGCAACCTAATCTCAAACTCCACTTTTCTAAGAGGTGGTAACTCAAGTAAGTCAGCAGGAAATACCTCAAGGAACTTTTTAACAACAAGAATCTTTACAATTCTTCATAAATGTCAAGGGTTCTAATCCATTATTCTACCCATTTTGGTTCATGGACTTGGTTCAAGGCTTGTCTAATTAAACCCAGTTAGTTATTAAATGTTATAAAGAGGTTATACCTAGTTAGTTCCTTAGGTAGTTGCTAGGTTTTGACCCAGTCAATGACTTAGTGTTGTAAAGGCTAATTGACAAAAATGTTTGGCTTATAACCTCACTCTTATAACTAGTAAAAAGGTTTGATGGACTAAGATTTAAAACCAAGGTCTAAAGGTGATTTAGTTACTAGAACCAAAATGCTGTAAATGTAGGATCACTGTTTCATTGACATGTTTGACCAGAGGATTGACCTTACTCCTTAGAGCTTAATTGGCTCATTAGGTATTTTTTTCTATCTCATACATGTTAAAAGTAACTTAAATATATGTTATTTTACACACTTTTACATATCATTTTAGAAACTTTTGTATATTGTCTTAGATACTTCTACAAATTATTTTTTTGCACAATTTGATGGTGGAGACAAAGACAATGAGGTAAATGTTGACCAACACGATCTAGAGCAAACAATGGCATGATTTGGAATGGAGTAACAATCGACGTGATTTTTAGGTGTTGACAATGTGATCTAAAAGTGATCAACGATAGCTAATGTTGAGGTGAACAATGACAGTGAGATCTAGAGATGAGCATTAGCAGACATGATCTAAAGGCGATCAATGATTGGTGCAATCTGAAGGTGTTTGAAGATGATGACACGATCCAACGAGATCAAAAGGTGAGCGACAACAGCGTGATAATGCAATTTGGAAATTAGTGTTGATGGCTCGATCTGGAAGTGAGTGATATAACATGATTTGAAGCGACAATTAGCGAAGAAACTTCGATTTGAAGGTGATGAGCAATTAGAGAAACCCTAATTTAAAGGCTATGATAGATGGAGTGAAATGAATGAATAGTAGGAGACAGCGGCGACAGCAGGTAGGATTTCTAGAAGGGTGGAGAAATTTTATCTAAGGACAATTTTCTCAAAATTTAAATTGGGTGGTGATTTATTTTCAAAATTAGCTACCATAAGTTTAGGTAGTTAAAAGGAAGTAGTTGCATCATAGGAAAGGCAAATGCTTGCTTGTTTGGACCCTTAAATGGTGACCAAATCAGCACTAATAGTCTATTTGGATTCAATTAAATGAGGCAAGAATAGGAAAGGGAAGAGAAAATGAAGGATGAAAAAGACATATAAATGATGGGATTCGGGAAATAATGACTCTTCTTCCCCCTCTGTTTCCCCCTATCTAAACATGGAGATAATACTAATTTTTCTTATCCTCCCCTCATCTTCCTTCAAATCAAACAGACTATAAATGACATTGTATGATATTGAGGGGAAGGGATGGGATTGAACCCAGGATGTTGGGTTTGTCTCCTTAGTGCTCTACCACTTAGGCTAAAAGCGCCAGATGTACATGGACAATTAAATGAGGGTGAGTGCGGAGATTAAATGTGGGTTAGATACATGCGTATAGTATAATAACTACATTATTAGACCGTGTTAATTTTATGCGAACGCTCACACCTGTACTACCAAAAATATATTGTAATGATTTTAATTATTATATAAATAAAGTAAATAATCACTTTTTTTATAATTCCCAAATCCAACTATATGAAACTCGATAAGCCACTGTTAATTCTAATGGAGTCTTAAGGAACCTCTAGGGGAAAAGAATCTAAATTTTGGAGTGTCCCATTTCTAATAACAAAAGAGCTGACTTAAAAAAATCGAAATGCCCCCAAGTAGGGGAAAGCAAAACAATAAAAAAATCGAAATGCCCCCAGGTAGGGGAAAGCAAAACAATCTCCAAGGGGTTATATTATAAAAGAGCGAAATCATGGATGAGAAAAAATAGACCGAAATAAACAAGTACTCCTGTGTTCCGTTTATTTTTTTATCTGTTTTGATTTGATTCCTCCGGGGCTTCGAATCACAGAATTATTCCATCACATTATTGCTCCATGCTCTGCTCCTTTAAAATAATTAGTCAAATTTCTTGTATCATGTTTTTTTTTTTGCATTAAATAATTTATTATTTAATATCTTTTTTTATTGGTAATGTTTTATTTAAAATTAATATTATTTAAAATTTAATACTATATTCACTTAATAATTACTTAAATAAACTTTTTCTGGAAAATAATTTTTTATATATTTCCCATAAATTAACTAATAAAAATTGATAAAAGTACATACTTTTAAAAAAAATACTTTTTAGTAAGAAGTATAGAATTTCAAGTCGTATATCGGTTGAATGAATAATAAATCAATCTTTCTCGCTTTAATTGGTTATTTTACTTTTTTTTATTAAAGTTTGACTTCAATATATTTATATTAAGATTTATTGAAAAAATTATTAAAAATTTTATTTAAAAACTGTAATATTTAAAGTTTCATTTTCACACAAAAATATTCATATTTATAAAATAAATTTTTTAAAAAATTATAAATTAATTATTATAAATAGTAAAAATGGTGAGTTTTGTGAGGCAAGATAGAATACTAAAATAAAAATAATATCTTAAATAATTCATTATTTAATTCCAACATTAACTAATTAAACGGGTTGCTTAATGTTGATTGACGAAAAAGGTTTCGGCCTTAAAGTAAACGGGTATGGTTTGGCTGCGAAGAAAGACGACAGAGCAGCGCACAGAAACAAGAAAAGAAAAGAATCTATCTCCTTCAGTTGATGTCACAGCAGCTTAGTGCGTAATTAATTAATACCATGATTTAAACATAAATTAAACCAAGATAATACAGGCTTTAGACAGAAATCAGAACCATCATCATTGCTACCAACTTTGAGAACCAAAAGAAAAAAACTGTGGACAGCAAGCACAAAACCCAGCATGATTGATCAAAATAACCTAATTATCATTCTTTTTTAAACTCTCTTTTCATTCATCTTCTTCAAGAAAAAGTGAAAAAAACCAAACCAAAGATGCTTGGCTCAAATTTTTGGAAACTGTTGCGTCAGATGACTATAACCACTGTTCCCCCTTCTCAACTATCACTGTGAATACCGCCAACATAGCAGAAGCTGGTTCTGTCCGATCAGGTTCCTGAATTTTTGCGGACTTTGGTAGGAAGGGGAAAGGTGTAACTCCTTTGTGTTCGTTTCATGCATCTTTATTCCCACCAAAAAACGAAGAACCAAACCAAACTCTACAACAGTGTCTTTGAGTTGAGCGTTTCGGTGCTCCTAAATCCCTAGCTCGTGATTGTTGGGCAACCTGGAGGAAAGTGTAAATACTTGGTCGAACTGAACAGAGGAGAAATGTTTAACTGACAGAACAGAACCCAGAAGTGGGCACAGGATGATGGCATAACCTAGTAGCTTCAAATGGTGTATCTCGTCATGCTTCAGAACCCAAAGCCTTTTTATTCTTCTGGAATTTTGTTTGCTTATTGCCTGGCTCCTCAAAAACCGGGAGGGAAAAAAAAAAAGACCAAAAAGAGAGAAAATGTCATCAGCAATTGCCATAAACATCATCTGCCAGTGCTTCCAAATTATCTATTCCCTCCTCTAGCATCATCTCCTGGTACCTGCACTCCCGGCTGCAAAATGCCTTCTCTCCCCTATTAAGAAAGAAAATGGAGAAATCAAACTGAAAATTTTCATAAACTGGTAGAGATTTTAAAGGAATTTGATCAACAAAGAGATGGATATTAGAGAGACAAAATTTGATGATTTGCCAAATTTACCTGTACATATAGATATCTTTCCCCTGTCCAAGATTCTTCTTGCAAGTGTAACAGCAGCTGAGAAAATTCTCGGGTTGGTATGTAGAGCAACTGCCCGGAAAACCACCTGCCTTTGTCATACCAGAGACACCAACAACTTCACAACTTTCCACAATGCAATTGTCAAAGATATGGGTGGTTCTGGGGTTTGGCCCGCGACAGATGACACAAGTGTACTCCTCCGACAGTTCCATCTCGGTAGCAGAGAGACACCCGGTGAACACCCGTGGAGAATTTAGCGTCCCCATGCCCGAGTTCTCCGACCCGAACCCAGATTTGATTGCCGGACCTGGTGACAAGGGAGACAGCCCGGAGGAGAAAGAACCCAACTGAGAATTCCTAGTTTTGGTGCCGAACTCTGGCGGAGTTCTAGGGGACGCTGCCGTAGAGGAAACGGAGGGTGGCAGAGGAGGAATCTGGACCCTTAGTTGCGACCCGAACAGAACCGGCCGAGTCTCGGGTTTCGATAATTTCGGATATGAGTCATCATCATTAAGAGCGTCCACAATACCGAGACCAATTTTTTCAGAGTGGAGTCTGTGTTTGGCTTCAGGTTCTGAGGTTTTGGGTGTTTTAGGGGCACTTGAATCAGACCAGAAGGGGCTTCTAAAAACGGAGGAGGGTTTGCTGTCGAGAATGGAAGTTGGGCTCATAGCAGCGTCGGCGGAGCGGCCATCGGAAAAGGATTTCAAGGTAAAAACCGTAAACAACCTCGGAAACGAAGTGGGTTTGCTCTGTTTGCCTTCCGGGGAAGAAGAGAGAGCCGACATGTAATCCGCCATGACCAATCCTTGCTTGCTCTCAATCAATGTTGTTCCCGCTCCCTCACATTCCAACTGTCAACAAATTTGACATTACCAAAAACGAAGAATGGAACTTTAGAGAAAGTGGAAGGCACAGAAGAAAGCAAGCACTACCTGAAGAGACTGAAGGGTCTCTACCCAGAAACTGCCATGGATTCCAAGAACTAAGGACAAAGGCAGCTTTAAGCTCGAACGAATAAGAAAAAGTAGAAACCTTTTTCCTTCCTTTTATGATGTTAATATCAGAGAATAAACCCAAAACCGATGGCACCATTTTCAGATGGATCAGAAAACAGAAATTGGAATCTGTGATCCATGGAACCAGCTCTCCCTGCTTCAAAACTCTGTTTCCTCCATTCCAAGGAAAAAGAAACTTGAAAAAGGAAGATGATTTGATCAGAGGTCTCAATAGTCGGGAGCAGAGCACCCAAATCCAAAATTTCTCGTTACTGTGTCCTGTGAATCTGTGGGCAGGAGGGGTCTCTAGGTTGAGAAGGGGCGTGCTAAGAGACCCTCACGAGTCATGATCAAGGAGTCCGGACGTGCAATGGCACCAGAAAGAGCTGAAACAAATACGGATTTGTATTCTTGCACCTGTTAAAGGCTCTCTTTTTCACCAGCTCCTTTTATCTTTTTTTATTTCCACGACCCAAACACCACGAAATCGGTTCTTATATTCTGCCTCAGCCAACAGCATTCAAAAGCCCTTGCAGATGCGGACAACAAGACTCAGCACAAATGATAATAGCTTCTATAAATAATGATAATCAATCACAAACAACAAAACAAAAAACAAAGAAGGAGGAGGAAAACCTCCCAACATGAAAACAAAGTCACGTTTTTTTTTTCTTTGTTACCTTTTTCTTCTCTAAAGTGGGTTATTTTTTTTACCGTGCTCATGCTGTCTATTTCGCCCCCACTATTTCCACTTCTCCATGATCAGTCCTGAAAATTCACCATGAACATGCAGAGAAAGAGGAAAGAACGGGACGTCTAGTGAGGGGGGAGAGAGAGACGGAGGGATAGAGTACAGAGTTCGTGGGGTCGAAAGGATGATTGATTATAAAGAGCACATGCGCATGAGAATCAGTACCGGCCTTTTATTTCGATCGATTAACTGTGTAAAAATGTTAGTTTTCTTTTTTAGTAATTCGATCTATATATTTTTTTTTCTTAGTGATTTTGTTTTAAAGAAACAAATTTTCTTTTTGAAAATTGTCCTATGTTTCATAAAACATGGTTGAACACTTGAACTATATATTACATATAACCAATCAGGGCGAAGCCAATTCAATGCGAGGGGAAATCTATCTCCTAGTAAGTAGCTGGAGCTTGAAATCGGTTCAGGCCATATCAAACTGAACGTTTTAAAGTTAGAACTCGAACTTGAATACATTCTCATATTTAAATTAGACGTTTTAAGGTGCCTGAGCTCAAATTTTATCTAGTTCGTCTAACCTTTGACTATTTTGAATAAAAAGGGCACATACGGAGAAATTGTGTTACAATTATACATACACTTTTAGGTTTTAAAATGTACAATTACCCTAATTATAATAGCATCATTATACATGAAGTTAATTTCACTTATCCAAGTTTGGTAATAATGTTAGATTACTTCTTAGAGTTTCAAAAGTTAGAATTAACCTTTGATTTTATTGAGCTTTCATAATATGCACAAGCCCCGTATTTAGAGGCTCGTAAAACTTGAGCAATCCCCAAAAAAAATCGAGCCATGCTCAAGTGTGGGAGGTTAGGATTCAGCTCAACTTGTTTACACCCATACAACAATACATTACTTGTATTTCAAAAATTAGCCCAAAACAGCCAACATTTGTTAAAATAAGACATGTTCGTGTTTATATTTGTTAAAAACCTGAATGAATGAACACAAAAAGCTCTCATTTATGTTCATTCGGTTTGTTTACAACCATATTCATAACCACACATAACACCCTTATAGATTAAAAGTTAAAATCAACCTTTGCTGCTTTCAGACCTGATAAGCTTCTCAAGTCGTACTCAATTTTGAATTCTAAAGCTTGCTAAGCTTGAGTCCATCTTCACTACCATTGTCCAAAATTTTGAATCATTTAGAATAAAACTTAAACTATATAAGATTTTTTCTATAAAGTGTATGTTTGACTTCATCATTACTGAGATACAAACAATGCTAATCAATGGTCTCATTTGATATTAACATCAACGATTAGTATTGAAGTTTTGAAAAAACTACTTAATTGTAGCTTTTAATTTTTAGTTTCAACGTTTTTATTTCCATTATTAATGAATTATCTAAAATTCTTATACTAATTATGAATGTTGTTCCCAAATGAAAAGTGCTTATAGGAATATAAATTTGTTTGCTGTTAGCGATGATGCTTTAGCATATGGGTGTGGTTCTTAAGAATATAATGAATTTCATAAGTTAATAAAGCGCAGAGATAATTTTTGTGTCAAAAGAATATACATATCTCTCTAAGGTAAGCTATACTAATTGGTGCATCTGGATAGCTCAAAATAATGCCATCTTTCGAGGAAAATGCTTAGATCTTTTAATGGTGCTATATCAAAACAATAAGGCTTTTAAGGAGTTCTAGTCGATTAAGCAAGAGCATTCACAAACTGTTACTTGTCTTGGGGTCAAGGACTACTGAGTCAAGCCTCATAAATAGATGTTTAAGCTAAATACAGATGGAGCATGGGATTCTATTGGTGAGAGTGCAAGAACAAGCATGATTCTGAGAGATGCCTTTGGGAACATGATTCTAGCTAGTGGTATGTACTGCCATGCAAATAGTTCGATTAACACTAAGTTGTTGGCTATATAGGAAGGCATTCGAAAGACAGATAAGCTTCATATTGAGCATATAAAGGTGGAGACCAACAGTAGGGCTACAATGGATGCCATCAATGGGAAGAATATGGATTGGACTATTATGCCAGTCATTAAGGACATCATCACCATTGGGAGAATTTTGCTTCCTGGAGTTTCTAGTTTGTTTCTAGAAAGGCTAACAAACGAGCTTATTTTATAGCGAAACAATGTAAAAGGAAGATGAGATCCATGAAATGGATAGTTTGTCCCTCATCTTCCTTTTCTTCTCTTGTTTTATATGATACTTTGTACAAACTACCTTGATTTGTTGAAATAAATCTTGTTTCTTTAGAAAAAAAACAACTATAAATGCACATAAAGGCAATCATAAGAAAAATAATATTCATCCCAAATTCTTTAGAACATTTGATTTTGAGACAAAAAATAATAAAAAAAAAAGAAAAAGTTGTGTGTTATTTTCACTTGTATTCTATTTTTACATGTAAATAAAAATGATAAAAGTAAATATTAAAATGATTGTTTGAATAGTAATATGGCGAAGAAATTTACTAAATATAGAAATATTAAAAAAAATTTGGGATGACTTAAAATAGTTAATGTTACAAAAAAATATGTGGGCTAGATAGAGTAATAAGTTCCACTCTAAATTTTTCAGTATCTATTTTCATAAGTTATCTATTTAAAATTTAAGTATAATTGTCTTATAATTTTTTAGATTGTGAATTATTTATATTCAAGTAAATGCTGCATATAATTTTCTCTCTAATTTTTTCTGTATCATGCAATTAAGAATCTTCAGCGAAAATGCTTGCATTCGGGAGAGATTCATAAAAATTAATTAAAAGTTACTATTTATATATATTGGTGCATTTTCAAATTATATATTAATTAAATATCTAAATTTTAAGTAGCTAAATGAAATTTTAAAAATAATTTTTTATAAAAATAAATGATTTTTTAATTTTATTTTTAAAACTAAATATGAAAATATTCATAACTATTATTTGATTTATAAAAATTTATTATTCAAATGAATATCAGTCAAATAGAGTATATACTCTCCCTGTCTCAAATTCTTTGCAACATTCATTTTTCAGTAATTAATCTATGAATTTTTTCAACATTTCAGTATGTAAATGAAAAACTTTTATATATTAATGATAAATAAAGACCTATAGTTCCTAAATATATATTTTTTAAAATTTTTCTTAACAAACAATAACATGAATAAATTTAAGTCAAACTATTTGAAAAAGCCAAATGTTTCACAAAATATAGGAAAGTATTAGTTATCTCACTTTGCTGATTAATGATATCCTACCGAATTTGCTTCACTATGTTGGTTCTTGATAACAAAAGAAATTAAAAATAAAAATAATTGTGTTAGTTTGGATACCTAATCTTAACCCTCTGCTTTCTCCATCTTGGAAAGAAAAAGACTATTTTGTATTTATATAGAAGATGTAGTGATGATTTAAAATTTTTAAACAGCTCATTTATTGTTAAAAGAATTACTAGTCAAATTAAAAAAGTTACTAAATAATGTAAATTGAAATTCTATGTAATTGTAGTTAGTGAAGTGCAATTGACTACTATTATTTAGATAGAATTACAATTTGTCCTCTATGTTTACCCTAACTTACACTTTACCCTCTTTTATTTCAGAAATATCTTAAAAGTTCCTTAATGTTTTAAGAAATCTACATGTAAGCCTCTACAATTTCTTTTGAATATAAAACCAATGGATTAATTATACTTTAGGACCCCTACTGATCTAGTTCTTGTTGAAGTTTTATCCTTACAATATAAATTATTTCATTACTTATCTTTTAAAAAAAATAAACATAATATAATACTTTTTCATATATATAGTTTCTTTCAACATACCATCTTCCAATTATTTTTCTTATGATTTATTTATTTATTTTCATTGTTTTTATGTTAATATGAAACTTCTAAATCACTTTCATTTCAATTAATACATATTTGTTCATTTTGTTGTGATTTTAGTCTTATATACTTATTCAATAATTAATTATTTTATAATAAGGTCTTGTTCAGCAAAATACTTATTGATTATTTACCAATTTCTCAGGTGCTCTGATAATTTTTAGTCCTAATTTTTTGACTTCATCTTGAAGGTCAAGTAAAATTGTGATCGCTAATAGATTACTATCTTTTGGGTTACAATTCATAAGCCTTTCACATTTACATTTCTTTGAAAAGTCTTCAATGTCATTATTCTTGCTCAAGAGACATTACTATTCAATGAATGACACTACTTTTTGTTGTATTCCATCTTCTAGCCGTCATCATTAGTTCAAGGGTTAGTGCATTTTTTAGTTAAAAAACCCAAAAAGAGCTTCTTAAAAAATAATTAATCAATTAATAAACATGTAAAAATAAAATTACTTTAAAAATGGTCATATATTCCATTAACTTGAACAGAATAAATTTTAAAGTTTCCCTATTATTATAAAATGAGTCTTGTCATTTCTTTAATTTTTCTGGAATAATCATTATTACAGGTTTTGGAAAAAAGTGAAGAGGATAGAAAATACCAATCAATTTTAAAAACCAAAGTGACATTATTAATTAGATGTGATTAAAAAATTAAAAATATAAAAAGAAAGTACACACAAACAATGAAATGTAAATTAAAAACTAAATCATAAGAAAAAAAATAATAGTGCAAGTAAAAAAAGAACAATACATTAAAATATATTAAGTCTTTTGGAAAAAAATATGAAGCAATTTATATGTTAAGGAGAAAGCTTAATAAAAAATTAAAATTAGGATCTAAATATGTAATTAATCTATTAATTTTAAATTTCAAAAGAGACAGCAAGGGATTATAGATTTCTTAAAGTCTTAGGGAGATTTTAAGATATTTTTGAAGAAGGATGGAGTAAAGTATAATTTAAGATGGGATAAAATGTAATTCCCCCTATTATTTATTTATTTTTCCATTTAATGTTCATTTTTTTCATAAAAATGGTGCAGGTTGCCATGATGGATTGACTAATTAATTCCGATTTCAGACAAGTGTCACTATCACTCAAACTCAAGTAACCTCCGCCTAAGTGTTTAGGCAAATTCTGAAATGCACTTAGGTGCTTGTGCACCTATTAGATGACGTTTGGATTTAGTTAATTTTAGATTTAAAAGGAAACTTAAATCAATTAGGATAAATTCATTATTTTTATGATAATTATCACTAAGTTTTCTTTTATAAATTAGTAAATTTAGTAACTACCATTTAATTCCCATAATTTTTGAATTAATTGTATCCCATACTACATTGTTTTCGAATTTAGAATCTGGGTTTTATGTTTAGTCAGCCCTTCTACCATGGATTCAGCCGCCCGGACGACGTCCATCAACCCTTGCCACTGGCTCATTCCGAAGCTGCCGAACCAAGTGGCGGCCTTTCGCGATTTCCACCGGCATGCTCTCATCTCCCCCGCGTGCTTTCATCTCCCTCTGATCCCTTTCTCCCCCAGTCCCCCTCACGTGCCCTCATCTCCCTCCATCCCTCTGCTCCCTTCTTTGCTCTCCACCATACTCGCCATACTCACCCTGCAGAATCTTTGACCAGTCTGATATGTTCACCGGCACCGACGCTGCTGCCGTTGCCATAGTAGCACTGCCAACACCGGGAACCATCTTGCTCCTTAAGAGCCTCCTCGACAGCTTGATTATGGTACTGGTGGTGATGATGAGTTTTGTGTTTTTATTTTTTTGTGGTAATGTCATTTTCTCATGTGATGGTTTTGCCACATAGATTAATACATTTGACTTCTAGTTTAATAGATTTCAATTCCAGTTTAATACATATTCTACACAGTTTAATACATTTTCATTTCCAGTTTAACACATCCTACACAGATTAATACAATTTACTTACAGTTTAATACATATCCCAGACAGTTTAATACATTTCACTTCAAGTTACATACATATAGCCCACATAGTTTAATACAATTCACTTTCAGTTTAATACATATTCTACACAGTTTAATACATTTCATTTCCAGTTTAACACATCCCGCACAGATTAATATAATTCACTTACAATTTAATACATATCTCACACAGTTTAATATATTTCACTTCAAGTTACATACATTTCGCATCCAGTTGATGGCTATGATGATATTGAGTATGATACCGGTGTGACGATTAATTTAGTTGTTTTATTTTTTTTCGTGGCAATGTCATTTTCTTGTGTGAATAATTTGTCGCACAGATTAATACATTTGACTTCTAGTTTAATTTATTTCACATATAGTATAATACATAGCCTAAAGAATTTAATACAATTCACTTGTTTTTAAATAATTACCATATTTATTATATTATATTTATTTGTTTCATTAGTATTTTCTTTTCAAATGAATTCAAATTTAAAACTTTCCCATAGTTAAAAAATTGAATAAGTTTAATATATTCCATAATTATCCTAATTAAATATGGCTTATCCTAAGAAGTAAAAATTACCATTTATACTTAAAACTAATGGAAACTTAACGGTGTTAAGTAGGTGTTTGTACACATAGGTGCATAGTCTCAGGGCTCAAGTGTTTACTTGGATTAGTTACAATCTCCTAGACTTTCTTTAAGGATTATTTTAAAGTGATTTTTAATTTTATAAGTATTAATTAAAGTCTTTTAACTCAATTAATATGTCTTATTTTGATTCCTATAATCAGTTTAGATATTATTTTAGATAGAAGTTGACTCCGTCACACTCATACTACCACATGACCTTCTCTTTCATAAAAATAAATAATTAGATTGAAGGAACAATAAAACTCAGTTTAAAATTAATACATATATATAATCTTGGGGAATTAAAAAGTAGATTAGCCTAAACTCTTTTTACCCAAATCGCTGCCTAATCATCATTCTTCCCCAAGCCAACGGTTCCTTTTTAAAAAACAAGCAACCATTTAGATTTTAATATCTTTCAAATCACAGACTTATCCTCCACCTAGATTTTAATTCCCTAACCAGAAAAAATTGAAAACCCTGAAATGCTTTGATAATTCGATTCCATAATTAAAGCAGAGTCAGAAATAAGAGGATGAAGAAAAGAGAATGATTGCTGCCGAAAAGCTTACTTTCTCATTGTCATTTACGTACATAAATAATGGTACAAGGATGAGTTTCAATAGGATAAGTAACTAGGAGATAAACTAGGAAAACTAAGAGATAATTACATAAGTGACTACATATCTTTACATGATAAACATATCATTAGTTTCTTCACTCCTCCTCAAGTTGGCGCATGTAAGTTTATTATGCCCAACTTGCTCAATAACGATTCAAAAGCATTCTTGCCCAATGCCTTAGTAAACAAGTCAGCAATCTGTGCTTTAGTCCAGATTTTCATTGGTTGTATTTCTTGCGATTGTACCCGTTCCCTAACAAAGTAACAATCCATCTCCACATGTTTCGTCCTTTCATGAAATACTGGATTCATTGTTATATGCAAAGCTGCTTGGTTGTCACAAAATAGTGTGGTTGGCCCTTCCTGTGGTGCACGTAGCTCCTTCATTAACCATCGCAACCATAATATCTCACTAACAGTTGTGGCCATTGCCCTTTACTCTGCCTCTGCTGATGATTTTGCCCCAATAGTTTGCTTCTTAGTCTTCCACGAAATTGGTGATTCGCCTAGCGTGATGAAGTAGCCAGTGCAAGATCTTCGCGTTGCCTGACAACCTCCCCAGTCGGCATCGCTATATACTTCAAGTTTCAAATCACCATAGGCTTTCAACAGGATACCTTGTCCAGGAGCTGACTTTAGGTGCCTTAGGACTCTTTCTGCTGTGTCCATGTGCGCTTGCCGTGGTGTTGCTACAAACTGACTCAGGACATTAACTACAAATACTATGTCTGGTCTTGTGACTGTTAGGTACAGCAGTCGCCCAACTAACATCCGGTACCTTGCTGCATCGATAAGCGCTCCACTGTCGTCAGGTTTGAACTTGCAATTTTGTTCCATAGGGAATGCACTAGAACGGCAAGCCTCCATCCGAGCTTTCTTCAGGATGTCCAGCGTATATTTACGTTGGCTAAGGACAATGCCCTGCTCCGATCGTGCCACCTCTATGCCCAGAAAATATTTCAAGTCTCCCAAGTCTTTTATGCAGAATCTTTCATTTAGGTGCTTCCTCACTTCTTCCATTTTCTTGCTGTCATTCCCTGCCAAGATCACGTCGTCCACATATATTAATGCTACAGCGACATTCTCACCTCTTTTGTATATGAGCAGGGAATGGTCAGCTTTTGATTGTTGGAAGTCTAGCTCAGTCAGTGCCTCCGTGAATTTCCGGTACCAGTTCCTCGATGCTTGTCTGAGTCCATATAATGATTTTCTCAAACGACATACTCTCGTTTCTTCCTTCCTTGCAAACCCTTGCGGAACACGCATGTAAACTTCTTCTTCCAAATCGCCATGAAGGAAGGCGTTGTTTACGTCAAGCTGGTGGACTTTCCAGTTTCTCTTAGCTGCTACCGCCAATAAGGTTCGCACAGTGACGAGTTTTGCGACTAGTGCATACGTTTCATAGAAATCAATGCCCTCAATCTGTGTGAATCCTTTGGCAATGAGGCACGCTTTGTATCATTCTACCTCACCGTTTGGCTTAAACTTGATTTTGTAAACCCATTTAGAGTCCACTGCATTCTTTCCTGGTGGCAAATGCTCAAGAGCCCATGTCTCATTTTTCTCCAGTGCTTCTATCTCCTTTTGCATGGCTTCTCTCCAACGTTCATCCTTCACTACCTGAGAAAATGTCTTTGGCTCATCGTCTATAGTGATGGCCGACAAAAAAGCTCTATATGAACATGAAAACTTATCATAACCAACAAAGTGTGAGAGAGGGTATACCACGGAGTTACCTGTCGGAGGGGTAGACTGTTGCGACTGCTTGATGGAGGGTGGCAAATCAACTTCATATCCTTCAAAACGCTTCGAGGGCTGTTTGATTCGCTGGCTGTGTCTTGTCTCGATCTCTGTCCTATTGCCATATGCCGAGGCGTCCTCTTCAGTGCTCGCCTCAGGGACTGCTTCCCTTTGGGGAGCTTTGTGCCCTTCACTTTCTTGTGGACACTCTTCATCATAGGATATTTTCATCTCTTGCTTTATTCCCTCCTGGTTCACTGTGTCGTCCTTCTGCTTCTTATAAGGATATTCATTCTCCAAGAACGCAACATCTTTTGATACGTGAACTTCTCCACTTTTTAAGTCATAGAATTTATATCCCTTTTGCCCACTGGGATATCCAATGAAGACATAGGGTCTCCCCCTTTCGCTAAATTTGTCCTCTATCCTTTTTTTTGTGAGTGTACGCAAGACATCCAAAGGTTCTCAAATGAGTGTAGTTCGGTTTCCTTCCCAACAAAATTTCATGGGGTGTTTTGTTGTTGATTGCTGTGGATGGTAATCTATTTATTATGTAGACCGCCGTGAGCACACATTGTCCCCAGAAATCTATTGGTAGACTAGCATGAAACCTCAGTGCACATGCAATCTCCAATATATGTCTATGTTTCCGCTCAACTATGCCATTCTGTTGAGGGGTATAGATGCATGTGGTTTATAAGACTATGCCTTGCTGATCATATAGTCTTTGCATGAGATGTGATCGAAACTCCATACCATTGTCTACTCTTATTTGCTTCACTCTTCTTTTGAATTGGGTCTCAACCATTTTTAAAAACACAGGCAAATAATGGCTCACTTCAGATTTATGCTTCATTAGATAAACCCAAACTCCTCGACTGAAATCATCAACTATGGTGAGAAAATAGTGTGCCCCTGATAAAGACGTTGTCTTATAGCCTCCCCATATGTCGCAATGTATTAAATCAAAACATGCAGCACTTTTTATTTCGCTTTTAGGAAAAGGCAGTCTAGTCTGCTTAGCCTGAATACAAGAATCAGAATGCTTAAGTTTACTACCTCTAACTGGTTTGAAGCTTGACTCCATCATCTTGAGTTTCCTCTCTGATGCGTGACCCAGCCTTTGATGCTAGACTTCTATGTCATTTGTCTTGGTTACTGTCATTGCCACACCTCCACCTCGCACTGGCTCAAGGAGATATAGCCCATCGCACTGCCTACCCACTCCAATCAGGTTCCTCGTAGGTAAGTCCTGTATTACACAAAAGTCGGCCACGAAAGTTAATGCACAGTTTAGCTCTTTTGTTAATTTGCTAACTGAAAGAAGGTTGCACTTAAAGTCAGGAATATTCAAGACATGATCAACTCTTATTCCATTTGGCAAGTATAGTTTTCCCGTTCCCTTGACTGGCACGCTTTCTCCAGTTGGTATTTTCACCGATCTCTGTTCTTTCTCTTCTTGCTTTGCTTCGAGCACTTCACCATTGCACGTAATATGCTCAGTTGCACATGAATGAATTACCCATGGTTTTGTGAAATTTATCTCACCAGCCATGTTGACCACTGGTGCTGTGTGTCCTTCTGCCTTTGGCGTCTCACCTTCCTGTCCAAGACACTGTAGTAAGCGATCATATTGAGCCTGCGTTAGACCTGGTATGGGGCTGCTGCTCATGCCCACTTGGGGCGCCTTTGGACTATCTTTCTTATTAGTCCATGCTCCACTTTTCTTGTCGCGTCTTCCCTTGATCCATCCCGGCGGGTAGCCTATTATTTTGAAGCATTCTTCCTTCAAGTGTCCCAACTTATGGCAGTGGTCGCACCTTGGCTTATCCTTCTTTTCAGCCCTTTGGTCTTTCACCACGTTGGCATCACGGCTCCCTTGTGCCTGGAAGGCTGCTGCTTCTGTCACTGGTTTATATGCCGCAGAGACTTGCCTTTGCTGCTCATCCTGAGCGACCAGGTGGTAGGCACTGCCAAGGCTAAGGATGGGCTTTGTGCTGAGAATTTGTGTCTTGATGGTGCTGAACGTGTCGTCCAAACCCATGAGGAAGTCATATAATTGCTCTTTCCCTCTCATCTCCGTCAGTTGCTTCTGAACATCGCATGTACAACCCTCACAGGTGCACTTTGGCCAAGGTGAAATGGACTGCACTTCATCCCATAAGCCCTTTAACTTTGTGTAGTAGGCCGAAACTGAAAGCTTCTCTTGCCTTAGGAGGGCTATGGCACGCCTTAGCTCATAAGCTCTTGGTGCATTCCCCTTCCCAAATCTTTCTTCAAGATCTTGTCAAATCTCTTGGGTAGTCTTTGCATACCGTACGCTGCTTCGAACTTCCTTATCCATTGAACTCTTCAACCACCCTTTGACCATTGTCCCGTCAACGAAGCCTGCTTTGTTCTTGGCGAATAGGGCATTGCTCATGTCATTCACCCATTCCCCGTAGTTTCCATCGTTGAAGAGTTCATTGACGTAGATTTGCCCAGGGTTGTCCGAGGCATGTATGTAGTATGGCGACATTGCATCCATGTTTCTCCATTGGCTGCTCGTGGCTATCGCCCCATCCTGGACGTCGTTACTTGTCATCCTTTGGTTGACGCTTTAAGCCATGCTGCTACTTGCGATTTAAGAAAGCCAGGTTCGGCTCTGATACCATGAAGAAAAGAGAATGATTGCTGCCGAAAAGCTTACTTTCTCATTGTCATTTACGTACATAAATAATGGTACAAGGATGAGTTTCAATAGGATAAGTAACTAGGAGATAAACTAGGAAAACTAAGAGATAATTACATAAGTGACTACATATCTTTACATGATAAACATATCATTAGTTTCTTCAGAGGAATCGGAAAGGCCGGACCATAGTTCTTATTAGCAGTCACAGCTGGGAGATGATTTGAAGAAGAACGTAGCTGAATTGATGCCCAAACCCAACTTGGCCAACCTCGGCTTTGTCTGGCAGAAGCAACCGTAACTCCAGACGGGAAGAGGAGGCAGTCGCCGCCGTCCCCAGGAGGAGGAAGAGCAATGAGGCGGCAGTGATAGACATTTTCGGTTTGGCTCTGAGTGACAGCGAAACCAGGAGCCTAAAGGCTGACGGGGCAACGAGGGAAGCTGCACTGGGGTGGATGAGTCGAGGACTGTAGCGCTATTGACTGCTATGACGATGGAGAATGAGATGAACAACTAGAATGGTGTTGGCCCCAAATCGTTGTTCCCTGAATCTATGTTCATCTCTGGTAGTGGCGAGGGTTAGAGCGTTGGGTCCTTTGATCTGGATGGCCGCATGGTCATAGATCAAAGCTGCTTCCTCGGATCTTTGCGGCCCACCACCCCTAATGCCGTTGACAGACATCTTTGTATATGATTCCAGACGTCGAATTAGGCTGTTGTTTCTTTGATCTAATGAGCGGTGGAAGGTTAACTTTTGTTACTGGCTCGTTTTGCTTGTTTCGTTGGGAGCAAAATGGTAGAGAAGTACTTGATTTTGGAAGAAGTTCTGATTTTTAGTAGAGAAGGTTTAGGAAGAAGATGAAGTTTGGTTTAATTAACTTTTTAAGTTTCCAATACAATGTATTTATGTCAATTTTAGCATGAAATTTATTGTTAAGATAAAATTTGAATATGATCTTCTAACTCTAAATGTTGTCCTAAAGAGGTATTGTAACTTATTCTTTGTCTTTTAAAATCCTCTAACTTAACTAGTATATTCTATTTTGCTCACTATCATCAGTTTAGACATTATTTCAGATGAAACTTTGCCTATGTGGCACTTATTACCCCCATGGTTGGTCATAAACTGTCACATAGATGATTATATTAGAAGAACAATAAACTTTAAACTAAAATTGATACAAATAAATAATTATAAGAACTTAAATTATAATTTTCCCAAAAATCATCTTCTTCTTTAGCCTTTGATTCCAACAACGAACAACCTTCCTCTTCTTTCCTTCAGGCCATCTGCATGCTCCCAAATCCCCGCCGTTTAGCACGTAAGATGTTCAAATCTGACGCTTGCCACTGGTGATGTAATTACACTAACTGTCGTTAGGCTGATTGATAAAAACGGCAACGTTGAAGACATAGGTAGGCTTTATCGCCACCAAGTCGGCCTCTAGGGACGGCTGATTCTCGAAGCAACCCGATTCATACTAAAAATCGATCCCCAATGCTCACGTACAACTTCCTTAACAAGCCACCGATCCAACCCATTTGATCGAAGATCAGGTACTTAAAGCACCTTTTGGTGGTGCCATTGGATGATCATTTGTTGAGCACCCAATTGCCTGTCTTTCCTACCCTAAATCTACTTAATGAGGTGGGCACCCAATCACCTTTCTCTCCCACCCTAGCTTTACTTGACGAGGAGGCGGTGCTAAAATTGGTAAGTGGAGCAACACTAGGTTCACCAAAAAAAGGAGTCCTCCGAGGAGTTCAAGAGTGAATTCTAGTTAGAGTTTTGATTTTGATTTTGATTTTGATTTTTGGGGACAAATTTCTTCTAGGGTTTGGAGTAATTGTTTTTGTTGTTTATGTGGGAGTATCTCATTCATGACTCCTAATCCGCCATTTGCCGTTGCTACCGCTGGCAATCCTTCCACCGTCGTTGGAATGGAAGGCTGAAGAAGATTATAATTTTGGGAAAATTTACATTTTAAGTTTTTTATGATTATTTGTTTGTGTCAATTTTAGTTTAAAGTATCTTGCTCTCTTGATATAGTCATCCACATGGCTATTCAGGATTCACCATGGGATTAGCAAGTACCACGTATGATTCTATCTAAGATAATGTTTGAATTGATGTTAGAAACCAGAATATGACATATTAGTTGAGTTAAAGAACTTTAAGAGACAGAAAAAAAGGTAAAAAATTACTTTAAGACAACTCTTAATGTTAGGAGACTATATTCGAATTTTATCCTTTATTGTTCTTTCAGTTTAGTCACTTATTATCATAAAAGAGGAGGTCATGTGGTATTATACAAAGACAAGTTTCATTTGAAATGATGACTGGACTGATGGTAGGAAGTAAAATAGGACATACTAGTTAAGTGACGGGACTTTAATAGGTACTTATAAAGTTAAGGAACTACGTTATGATAATCTTTAAAATTAGGGACCAAATTTGCGTTTCACCATGCATTTACTGTTTACTTTTTCACCCGAAAACTTTGTTATTCTAACATACTTAAAAGAAAACACACAAGGAAAAGGTCCATTTTATATAAAAACATAAGAAAAGCTCAAAATAAAAAGTTATTACAGAGTTTGAGTTAATTTGGAGAAAAATATGAGAGAATTTGAAATACGATTTCAATAAGCAAAAAAAAAATTACGATTTCGATAAGCAAGTCCAAATTAAAATTTTAGAGGTGAAAGACAGTAAAATTTTCCTGCTTTTTATTTCAATCCTAAATTTTTTCCTTTTTTATATGTATTTTAAAACTGTACAACTATATAAACAATAAATCCTACAAATTTTTACTTTTCTAAAATTAAATTTTCTAGTAAATTAAAACTGAGTAATAAATTTTTTATAGTTAATAAATTATTTAAATTATTAATTTTTTTCTTTATGAAAAATATACTTATTTTCAGTAACCATTTTTTAATAAATTTAGAAATAATTATAAACATCTTAATAAACAGAAAGGTATGACAAACGTGTCCTTTCCTTGTACCGAGCAGAGAGATAAAATTGGATCTTCAATTCTTAAGGGAAAAGTAAGTAAATATATGGAACTTTAAGGGAAAGCATTCAATTGACACTATCACTGTTGAGGAAAAAACCAATATAAGAAAAGTAGGAAAGAAGTTTTTATATCACTGACACCTGCAATTAAATATAGGTAAAAATCACTAAAAAAACCCTCCAATGTTTATAGCTAGGTTAAAATTGACCATTATTACTTTTTTAGCTCAAATATACTATTTATATTTTTCAATTGGCCAAATTAGACACTCTCGGTTTAATTTAGTAATCAATATAGCATTAAATTGTTACTTTTAATATGTGACAGTAATAAATCGCTTCTAAAATGAATTTCTCTAATTTGTGTATACTAATTTCTTTATTACCTAGTTTTTATCAAAATATTAACACATGCAATAAGCTAGAAATATCTAGTTTTTCTCCAATTTGAAAAAAAAAAAAACATACTAGTTCACTTGAAATATTATCATGATTAGCTTTTTTTTTTTTTTTTTTTGCAGAATATACTCATTTTACATAAACATATGCGTGAAATATTCTTGTGATTTAATGTAGTGTTACTTGCAAAGTGGTATATTTAAGGTGAAAAATATAAGGCCAAAATGCATATATGGTCCTCCAACTTGACAAACTCGAGCGAGTTAGTCCTTTTTGTTTGACTCAGTGTGAGTTAGTCCTCTAACTTTGCAGATTAAGCATGTTAGTCCCTCAACTTTTGTAAATTAAACAAATTAGTCTGAGGCATGACAGAAAGCGTCTTCCAGGATGACACGGCGTTAAAGTCATGTTGACAGAGGCGGCGTCTGCCTGAGGGATCATCGAGAGGCAGTTGTCTGAAGCAGAATCACCGGCGGCTGTCACCATAATCGGCACCTTTTGAATCGATGACTTCACGGGAGGCGTTGAACAATCGACCTGCCAATCAACGATTTCCAGATCGGCGAGAGATTTTATAATCAACGATTTTCGGATCGGCGAGAGATTTTCTAATCTACGATTTCCTAACTGATAGGATTTGAGAATTGACGGGAGATGAGGCCAATGGATAATGGAACCACCAGGAGGAGATGTGAGATCGACGGGAGACGAGACAGATGTGATGGGGAGAGAGGCGAGACCGACGGCGTGGGGAAGAAGGAGGTGGGTAGGAAAAGAAAGTTAACGGCGGTGGGGAAGAGATCGGGCAGCGCTGGAGCGATTTGCTGACAGCGAAGAGTAAAAAAGAAACACCGTTTGTGATTATGTACAACAAGGGACTAACTCGCTCAATTTTTCAAAGTTGAGGGACTAAGTCACACTGAGTTGAAGTTAAAGGACTAACTCGCTTGAGTCAGCAAAGTTGGAGGACCATATATGCATTTTGGCCAAAATATAATAGCAACTGATTTACTCCAAGCCACAAACGATTGTGTTTTTTTGTGATTTGTGCCTCAAAATAAAGCAAAGCAAAGCCAGCAACCGACCAATAATCAAACCGGAGAAGAAATGAAACCAATCCTTGACCCGCTCTGCCGCTAAGCGTTCGCCTTTGACTAATCGCTCGCTTCAGTCCGCTGGTAAGGGTTCCCCTGGGCCCCGCCAAGCACGTCGGCGGTGGCTCTCTTTCTGAAAACGGATTGGAGCGAACTCACGGGGTGGACCTCCCCGGGCCCGGCAGGCCTAGTAGTCCCATTGTTATCATCATGAAGTGGCGTGCTGGGCCCGCTGTAGGCCCACTATAATTTCTAGTTCGGTGGGGCCCGCAGCGTCACCATCTGAGCATAAATAAAAGACAAGAGTACCATGTGTTGTAGTGTACAATAATCGATAATTATTCCCAATTTGATGAAAAGCATGGACCGCACAGAATGACGAGAATGCCCTTGGAAAGTGCATATGGCATTCGGACGAAAAGTCGCTTCCATCCCCGGGCCGGGAGACCACGCTTACTCATAGGGTATGGCCTCCCCATATACCGAGCTAAGGAGCCTAGCGATTAGCAATATAGCCCTGCATAACTAATCGGCGTTTCAAGTTCTATTATAATACTAAAGTAATTATCTGTACACGAACATTAAAGTATTTATATTTTATATTATTTTTTTATTTTTATCCATAAAATTGTTTTTTTTTTGTTTTGTATAGTTATTATTTTAAATAAGGATGATAAAGTGTTTGCAATGTTAAAAACCTTTTAAACATGAAAATTTCAGGATCAACAAAAAAAAATATATAGTTTACTTTTTTACGTAAAAAGCAGTACGCTATGTTACTGAAATATATTAATGTCTCTGTTCAGATTCTTCGTATCACTTATTATTTAAGATTGTCTCAAACATTTGTACCAAATTGTATTTGTCAAGTAACTTCACCATATTATTCTTGAAACTATCATTTTAATGTTTATTTTCACAATTTTCTTAATTTATGTATTGATGTAGAATAACAAAATTTGAGCAAATTTTGTTTCTTTTTTTAAGTTGCATATCAAATCCAAATGTTTCAAAAAAAAAATGGATGAAGTATTATGCTATTTTTTTATATTTATATGTTTTTTAAATAATAAGATTATTATTTTTATAATGTAAAAATTCTTGAACTGAATGTCTTAGCAACTAGTAAAGATAATATTCATATTTATTATAAAAATAAAAAGTCACAAACATGAGGTATGATTATATGTGATTGACACTTACGCGCATAACTTTTTTCTGGTTTTTGTAGAGTTTAAAACCCCACCCCTTTAGCTATCATGAATATTTGCAGGAAAATATTAAGCGTATTAATGTACTACTAAATTATTCTGCTATAAATTCTAACACACAATTATTTTCAGGTGGAATTGTGCCCAAAATTTTTTGTTTAAGTTAAACTGGTAATTTTTAACGCCTCTTTCAGTAAGACATTAGCCGTGTTAGTGGTTAAAAGTTGCATCATTATGTAAATGAACCTTTATGTTCTTTTCACTTTAAAATTCATTCTAAAATGAGTTAATTTAAAGATTTTTAAAAATTTCTATTATGATTTTTAAAATTTTTTAAATTAATGCATTTCAAAACTCATTTGAAGAAAGCCTAAATGATAGAATTGACAAAGTTATTCAAGAAAAGCCAAGCCACATACACTATAATTTTTACCGTCTTTGTTTATTAAATGTTAACAAGCGTTGCAATTAACTGCTGCGTATGATCTAATCAAGTGACAACTGACAAATTAATTTACTAATCAAACGCCAACAATAATTAAGCCAAACTGATTATGACAACCAATTGACAATTATTTTTTTGGAACCATTAATTTGTTCGCGTCGTTTTGCAAATGCATATTTGAAATTCGTATTGCAGGGCTTTTACTATGGGTCAGTTACGGTTGTGCATGAGCAGAAAAGGAGAAGCAAATACCAACACGTCAAGCAACCAATAAATACATATTACAGTGAACTTTTATAATGGCATGACATTTTATTTTTCTAAAAGAAATGGTATAACTATTAATTTTTATAAAAATTAAATTTAATTTTGTAGACACTTTTATAAATATAATAACATACAAATTTTTGTTTTTGAGGTAAGGCAAAATTGCATTAAACACAAAACCTCAAGAATAAAAATACTCAGGCATACCCGGTGAAACATCAACAAAAAATCATTAGAAATAAAAAAAGCTGTCGGCACCAGCTTGAAGCAGATAACCGAGAACTAGGAAGACCCATCACTCTAATATAGACATCAACTTGAATATTCCTCACAACCTCCTTTAAGGATCTCATACCATTACCATGGCTTCTATGGTTCCATTTTTTGTTCCATCCAAGCGTGAAAAAAAGTAGCTAAGAATGATGCATGTTTGATCTTCCGAATCAGGTGCTACCTTGAAGAGCATGAGTAAACTGATGCCAATCTAGCATGCTACCTGTAACCATTCGAATATTCAGCCACATAGCTACCTTTTCCCAGATTTGGAAGGAGAAAGAACACCTAATAAACACTTGACCCATAGTTTCCTCAGTTATTCCATAGAGATAACATCTAGTTGCAAGAAGTCCCCACTTCTTTAATCGATCCAGAACAGGCATGCCTATATGCATTATCCGCCAGAAATTTAGGTTATGTTTAGGAGCTGCTATAGGCTCCCAGCACATCTTATGCCACCCTGTTGGCTCACCTTTTTCCGGAGCACATCATAGGCTTGCCTTTGAATTTTTTAACTTGAATTTGCAACATTCATTACCTCAATGGCTCTATCAACCAAGCTAACTATTCGGCAAAACTGATTTCTGACCTTTATTAAATTCTACCAAATCTCAAAGTCTGTAGAAATCTTCCTCACCAACCATACATATCTACGTTTCAAATGATATGTATGCACCCATTTAACCCATAACGAATCCTTCTTTTTGTGAATAGCCCAAATAAGCTTAGTAACCAACAATTGATTCCAAGCTAATAATTGCTTGATCCTTATACCACCTTCATTTTTAGGTAAAGTGAACTTAGCTCATGCAATAGCAGGTTTGGCTTTAGTACTAACATCCCTTTTCCAAAAAAAGCTTCTACAAAGTACTTTCACTCCATTGATAACCAGAGAAGGGAAAACAAAAACATATATGTAATACACAGTTAGACTATGAAAAACTACCTGAATAAGCTGCCAACGACCTACATACAACAAATACTTAGCTCCTAAAGAATCAATTTTGCTTGTAATCTTGTCAATAAGACAATCATACTCCTTACAGTTTAACCAAAAAAGTTCAAAGGCACCACCAAGTAACAAAAAGAAAGGGAACCTTTCTGAAACTTAAGCCATGACAAAATCTCAAATTTCACAGTCATCTCCACACCACCAAAATAGATAATAGTCTTTTCTTGGTTTGGATTTAGACTTGATATAGCAGAGAATTTAGTCACAAACAACCACAAGGTCTTAACTAAATGCATATTTCATTTACAAAACAATAAGAGATCATTAACAAATGCCAAATATGTAAGCCTTTGATGATAACGTTTGGGATGAAAATAAAACCTGTCTACCTTCTTTACAGCAAAGATATAGAGGAAAAACTTATACACAAATAACAAAGAGATAGAGAGAAATTGGATCTTCTTGTCCCAAACCTTTTTTACCTTAAAAAAAACCTTTAACTAAACCATTAATGCAAATTGAGAACATAGCAAAAGACACACTCTTCATCATCCAATCAACAAACCTTTGAGGAAAGTTTAAAGCAATTAGTGCATCCTCCCAAAAAGGCCAATGAACTGAATCATACACCTTGGAGAAACATTCTTCCTAATAATGATTTAAAAGTTCAACTCCCATCAATATATTATCTTGAATCAACCTCCCACTGATAAAGGTAGCTTAAACATGATTTATAATGTCATTCATCACTGAATTCATCACCAATTGGTTTGTAATCCCAAACTTTAGATGCATTTGTCTTTTTTTTTTTTTTAAAGAAGAACTAGATTTGTGGAGTTAACAAACAACAATAATTTTCCAATTCTAAAAATTGTCAACATCTTCAAACACTAATAGGCTTAACTTCTCCCAGTTTTTCTTAAAAAACCAAGTAGAAAAACAATCCAGACCTGGGGCACTATCAACAGGGATAACCCACATTACATCCCTAACTTTTTGCTATGTAATGGCTGAAGCAAAATAGAGTGATGAACATCTAGGAAATACTGCCCTATACTGATAATATTAGGATCCAACCTCTCACAAATTACTTCTTTGGTTCCAATCAAACTCTTACAAAAAGCTAGAAAGGCATCCACCACCTAATTGTGCCCCATACTAATGTTTCTTACTTCATCTTGAACTTCCCAGATATAAGAACGAGCACGTTGATGCTGCATGTTAGCAAAAAAATAGTTGGAATTAGAATCTGCCTCTTTTAGCCATTTAATATGAGCTTTCTGCCTGTAAAAACTGATCTCAGCCTTTGCCAACTTCTAGAATTGTAATTTGGCCTGTTTTTCCTTTTCCAATAGAGCTTCATTCTTATGATCACGCCACAATTGTTCTTGAACGTTTGAAAGATCAGCCATGGCAGAAGCAACATGAGACTGAATGTTGCCATAATTTTGTCTATGGAGCCTTTTAAGTTCCTACTTAATCCTCTGAAGTTTATTGACTAGCTAGAACATTTTGCAACCTCTAATCACCAACCTCACACTTGAATCCACACAATTATCAAAATTTGGGTCATCTAACCATAAATTTAAAATTTTGAACTGGATTCTTTTAACATGAACATCTTTGTGACTTTGGACTATTATTGAAGAGTAATCCAAGAAGTAGGGTAGATAAACTTCACCTGCGTTTCTGAGTACTTATGCATCCATTCAATGTTAGCCATCGCTTGATCCAATTTGCTCCATATAATAGAAGCATCATTCTGTTGATTAAACCACGTGAAAAACATCACTTGAATAAGGCAGTTTTTCCAATCCAAGACCATCGAAGCAGTTGTTAATATTTGCTATCTCTGCATTGAAACCCAGGGAGGAGTTGTCACATTCAAATTTCTTTCTAACAACATTAAAATTGCCTAAAAGCAACCATGACTATTGACCATTTTGTCAAACTAATCCTCCTCACAAATTATTCCTTTCTAAATCTGAGTTGAAAGTGTAAATGAATGTGAGAATGGCTTCTTGATTGGAGTTCCATCTAGCTGTTGCAGTGATCCACTGAGTGTTTACGTTTAGAATTCTCAATTGGACTAAATTCCTACAAAAAAACAATAATTTGACCATTTTGATGCATATTATGATTGGTGAAGTGCATCCAGTTTCTTTGTCAGCAAGTAAAAAGAGTATGAAGTTTTTTATCTTAATTTTCATTTCTAATAATGCAAATATTTGTAATTTCATTATAGCCTCTCACATTTTAGGCTGCAAAAATCATTTAGATAATATAGGCCCTTTATCCACCATAACCTTTCTCAAGGGAGCAGATTTGCTAATACGCCAAACCCTAGACCTCTAGTACTTTCTTTTTTGACCATCCATTGGTTGATTTAAAGCATGGAACTTGTTTGCTAAGTTGATCAAAACCTTTTTGAACCCTGGTTTTTTACCCTTCAATTGTGGCCCACTATTGGCTTTGACGTATTTATGAACTATACTATATGTGCTTTCATCTCACACCTTTGCTGGCACTTTCTCCTAAGTTACTTTTAGTTCTACCTTCTTAGACACGAACTTTTTTGTAGGTCCAGTACCTATCTCATTCTTTCTACAATTATTAAGGTTGTGAGCAACAAGGAAACACTTAGTACAAAACTTTGGCAGTTACTCATATTCAAAAAACACTTCCGTTAGTACCCCATTAGAAAGTTCCATGTCAATATGCTTCAAATTGGGCTTTGCCAAATCCACTTATATCAAAATTCTTGCATAAGAAACATAAGTGTTTGTTGCTATAAGCTTCTCCGTAACCACAAGACTTCTTATCTGGCTCACAATCTTGCTAAATGCTGTTAAATTACAAAGTACCATAGGACACTTCACCTGAATCCATACAGGTACCTTGGAGGTGTCCTCTTTATGAAAATTAAGATCGATTAACCAATGTTTAAAACTTAAGGCCTCATACCCAGAAACCAAATCCCCTTTTCCAACATAGTATCACAATCAATTGTATTTGAAAACTTAAACAGAAACCAACCAGAAGGATGAGAATAAATCACCAGCTTTCTACAATCCAGAAATCCCCAGTTATCAATGACAAACCAACAAACCTAAGAATAGCCAGTGTTGCTGCCAATGACGTAGCCTACCAGGCTATTTCCCAGTGCATCACCTATTTCTAAATATCCTCTAAAAGTCAATCTTAATAGGATCTTCATTGTTGGATGAATCAACAAATAACAACTTCAATCCATTGTTTAGTAGATGATTCTTTTCCATGATTTCACTAAACAACTTTTTCGCTTAACTTCTTGACCATCCATATCTTCTTGCTCAACTTTTGATACCCAATCCTTCTGCTCATCCTCCAAAAGGTCACCATCAACCTATTGAGAGCCCACATCAGACAGGATCTCCTTTGCCTCTTGAAGCTGCTCAAAGACATCACAACAAATCAATCACGACTCCTACTTATGCGGTCTATCACGCTTCCCCACCATCGTCCCTCTAGCATGAACAATAGAGCAAAGCCTTAGCACTGCTATAAATTTTTTTACTTAAATCTAAGGTAACATATTTTGTAGGGTTTGAACATTATAATACAAAGTTGTTTTTAGCATAAATTAATATGACAAAAAGTAGGTAAATTTGAAGTCTAAGAGATTGTTCATTTTTTCTGTGATTAATCTATAATCTATGGCTTATTTTTACATACAAGGATTATTTGTTCAAATTATAGAATCATTGAAATTCTATATTTTAATAAGCTTGGAAAAAATTTGTTGATGGATGTCTAATTTTGCAAGATATGTTCAAACTTCTCAAGAACCTTACACCCTTCTTTATAGGTGAACTAGAATTTAGAGAATCACACATAAAAATAAATCTTCCTTGAATGCGACACAAAGAAACTTGGAATGCATGTTTTAAAACTGAATTAGGCATGAAAATTTAAAAAAAAAAACAAATTTAGTTTGGGGTAAAACAAAATAATATGATATGTCTCAAAAACAACTTTTTTCTTTGGAAACAAAATGACTAAGTTCTTGTTCTATCATACACAATTGAAACCAAAATGGGTCTAACTTATGCCAATTTATATCTATGGTTTCAAGGATGTATTTTAGGCTTTATTTTAGCATTTTTTTTGTCACAAAATATGCAAGGAAACCAAGCCAACAGCCTGGAAACATTCTACACATGTTGGCGCATTTATTGCACACTTATTTGACATAATACGAGGCTGAAAACATGTTTTCTAGTTCTAAATGGTTTAGAACTTGAGTCCTATAGCAAGGATACATTATTTTGCACATGTATTAATAAAGAATACATACCTGGGCTTGATTAGGTCAAATTTGAGTGTTTAGAGTTTATTTTGTGTGTTTAAGAGTACAATTTTAGGAGACTTTGGATTTCTATGCTCCAAAGTATGCATAAGGGTGCTTTCTAGGTTTCTATAATTTTTAAAAGATTTTTTGTGATAAATAAGATTTTTTTATTAAATTTTAATCTTTAGGTTGAATAAGTTAAGAAACTCATAAAAATTTAATTATAGTATGGATAGTCAAAGTAATGACTACTACAGAAGTCAACACCAAGCTAATATGGAGAACATTGAAACTTTTTACACCAAATGATGATGTTAGAAAAGCCCCAAGATGTGTTCCTTGTAAGGACACTTCGACATTCAAGTTAGCGTTTGCTAAAGATGACAAAGAGAAAATGAGATTGAAAGTATGGTGTGGTTGTGTTTTGCCTGGGTTTAATGAGGTGGCTTTCTATAACTAAGTGGTTGTACTAAATATGGAGACCAAATCATGAGAGATTTATGTAGATCATGCAGGACTAAGGAGAATATAAGATTATAAAAGATGAAGAGAAGATAAAAAAAGGTTAATCTATAATTGCTCCAAGTGTGATTCACTTGCCATTAGTAATAGGAATGCTTTTAGAAGTAAAGCCTGGATTTCAGGGTATCACTCAAAGAGAGAGAGAGAGAGCTGCATATAATTGTAACAGACTGAAATAACCTTTATTGTCCTAGATGGAGGGTGTAGGTCTCTATAGGGCTTTAACTTATGATAGTGTTGACCCTATTTTCATCCACTATCTCTTGTAATGTCATTTGGAAAATAGGCTGATAGTGGCCTAATAAGCCTTGACTTTGTGCAATACAATATTAAAACCCCTCCAGAAGTCAGAATGCGAGGGTAAGCACAGCGGACATAGAAGATCTATGCATTCTGAATTCTATGATCCTACAATATGGATAGTGCCTCATGTATAATGAGCTTTCTACCAAAGATACCTGTAAATGGAAGACTGGGGCTTTACTGAGGGCATTGGTGGAGGTACATGATTTGGATGTTTATAAAAAAAAAAAGATAAATCCTTATTTAAGTTGTTTTTTATAGTAGCTTGAGCCTTTACCAGGGAGCCAGTTTTGAGGGTTCAGCTTAATGAAATTATCGTATGGGGACAACAAGAGGCCTGAGGAGGTAATTAGTTTCTTACTAAATAAAGGCAGTAAATGGCCCAAGTCAGTAAATGAATTGTTACTATGTGTATCATAAGCTTTACCCAGCCCATATTGATTAAGGTCTCAAGGTGCTTATTGCATTTTAAGTGTTAGCTTGTGTCTATATATACATTTGGTCTTGTTATATATACATTGGGCCTATAATTAACTAAAGTGTATTTGTACACTTGGTCTTGTTATACTATGTCTTACTATGATTGTAAACCAATTTCCTAAGTATAAAATACATATATAGGTTGAAACTACAATTTTAAAACACATGCAAGTAAGAAAACCTTTTACAATTATGCACTTATCCATGCAATGAATATATCCAATTGTTCTATAGCATTTACTGAATGCATTCTAGTGGAAGGATATATACATTCATCATACACCTAATGTATGTATCATTTACTTCCTTTGGCTTGTGTAAGATGTATGTTGTAAATACATTCCCCCAATGGATTCAGGCATTTTGCCATTTGAAATATGCTTGTTCACACATTATTGCATCTTAATCCACACACACAACTAAAATTAGGTGATTCTCCAATAGTAAGACCATTTTTAATTACCAAAGTGTTAAACTGCTGGTGAAGGTTACTAATGGCCAAGCTGTTGGTAACTTTCCAATGGTTTAAACCATTAGTAATTATCAACATAAAGAGCCATTGGTAAGTGAAATTTATATTACCAATAGCCTAAATCGGTAGAAATTGAAAAAAATGAACCATTTTGAAAAACCAAGGGAAATGTGGGACTAAAGTGGAAGATTTCCCTTCCTACAATTATAAAACTCCTTTCACACACGTTTACCTTTTATTTTGTTCTTATTCTCGCCTTCTTTCCTCAGTTGTACCTTTTTTTTTTTTTTTTCATCTTTTGGTACATCTTTCTTGTCTTTTTCTTTTTTTTTTCTTCTTCATTTTATTGTCTCCATCTCTCCTTCCCCCTCTCTCACTCTCTCACATAGACATTCACAAATCTGTTGAATTCTAGGTTGGCATGGTGTCGCTGCCACCTAGACGAGTTTGCCGACAGCAACATCAGTGACCAAATTTTTTTTTCATTTACATGTTTAGAGTCCTTGTTTCTTCCTTTTTAACTTTCTTAAAAGCCACTTCTTAAAAAAATCAACCGTTTTCCGTATATATGGTTTCAAAGTTTTGGGTTAATTTTTTTTTCTCTCAAAACTTTTTTTTGTTTACATGATTTTTATCCTTTAGTTCTCCTTTTTAACTTTTTCTAAAGATGTTTCTTAAAAAACATAATATATTTCTAAGATTGAGCTTCAAAGTTTTTAACCAAAATATTTCTAGGATTGAGCTTTAAAGTTTTTAACCAAAAAATTTTACCTTTAATTTTTAGGTTTTGGGTTGTTTTTTTGGTAGGTTTCCTTTGGAGGAATTATTGGCAAGTTCGTTGCAAGCTGTACAAGGGTGGTTGTCTGCTGCTACTCAGCCGAAGGCTGGCACGTGGGATCCACTCCCCACCATTTCCAAGCATAGACATGGATCAAGCTTCCTAATTTTTTTGTTTCTCTCTATACATGTTTGATTTTAAGTGTTTTATTTTAGGTTATTTTTATTATAGGTTATTTTATTTATAATTTCTCTATTTACGTGTTTCAAAGTGTTTGTTTTTCTTTGTAAGAGTTTGTTTCTATTTGTAAGTGTTGTTCTAGGTTATTATAGGTTATTCTATCTATAAGTGTTTGTTTCTCTCTGTATGTATTTTATCTACAATTTTATTTTTGGTTATTTTGTGTAATTTTTGGTTATTTTATCTGTACGTATTTTAGGTTAGTGTAATTTTACATTATTTAAAATTTGCTTTAAATTTTATTCGGTAGGAAATTTTTTTACTTTTCTTTTGAGAAGAATATTTTTTTATAAATGATTTACTAAACAAAAAAAAAATTGTTTTCAATGCATTTGCATTGAAAACTACTTTTATTTTTTAAAAAACCTATAAATTTTCCAATAGCTTTAACCATTGGTAATTCGCTAATGGTTACCAATGGTTAAACGCATTGGTAATTACCAACGGTTTTGACCTTTGGTAATTTACTAACGGTCAAATGCATTGGCAACTATCAACTATCAACTATCCAAGCCTTTGGTAAAAATTAAACCGTTGGGACAAATGGTTAAATATTAAACCATTGGTAATTACTAGCTGCTTATTTGCCAATGACTGACTGTTAGAAATTACAAATTGCTTAAAATCTAGCCATTGATAATAGAATTTCCAACGGATTAATTACCATCGGTATGTTACCAATAGTCTCTTGTTGGTAATTTTAAAATTACTAATGTGAAACTGTTGGTAATAGCCGTGGGAAGTGACTAAATTTTAGTGGTGGCATAAGTATTGGATGAAACAAAGAATCACTTTTCTAGTGTAAATGTGAGGGTATTTTACCTCACTAGGCCCTTTTACAAAAATGAAGGATTAGTTTACCATATATTGTGGTAATTGATAGTCAAAGCAATGACTACCACAAAAAAATTTTTGTCGAGCATATATGGAGAGCATTGGAAATTTTTACACCAAAAGATGACATTAGAAGGTCCCCAGGTGTGTGTTCCTAGGAAGGGCCCTCTAGCGCTAAGTTCAGCATTGCGGAAGATGAGAAAAAAGTGAGAGTGAAAGGATGGTGTTGTCTCCCATGAGGGTTTGACTTGACTTACCATGCTAAGTTGATGAGATGACTTTTTGTAGTTGAGAAATTATGCTAAATATGAAGATTGAATCATGGGAAATTTGCACATATAGTGTGGGATTGAAGAGGTTAACTTATTGGCCAGGATTATAGAAGATTGTGATGGCTAATCTATAATCACTGCAATTGTGATTCACTTGTCATTAATAGGATATATGCTTTTGGAAGCAAAGTCTTGACTTTGAGACGTTTCTCAGTGAAAGAGAATGATAGTTATGCATAATGTCTAATAGGTTAGAGGGACGTCTGTTGACCCAAATGGAGGATGCAACCCGTACAAGGCCCTAACTTGTGACACTGTGGGCTTGATCCTATCATAATCTACTATATTTGGTAACACCGTTAGCAAACTAGGCTGATGTGGCCTAATGGGCCTTGACTTTGGCTCAATATGGTATTAATAAAAAATTATGTTATTTAATGATTTATTATACTCACATAGTATTAATTTTTAAATAACATTTTCCAGATAAAAAATCATAAAAATGAAAATAAGCCATTTCAAATTAATTTGACATAATATAATTGGTGAATTGGACATATAACAGAGAGACAAACAGTATAAAATATAGGGAATAATAAGCACTAATGTGCTAATCAGTAAAAAATATTGACGGAAGATTTTACACCATATGATCTATTTCAAATCCTTTTTTTTTAAGAAAAAAAGAAAAAGAAAAACAGATACATAGTTTTAACCGTACGTCCGAGATATTGAATATAAAGACAACAAATTCGACAATCAAATCAAGAAATATAAAAAGGTTCGTGGACTACTAACTAATTAGAAAACTGGTATAGATGAAATAATGAAGTGGATTAATGAAGTAGATATAGATGAAATTGTTATGGAGAACAAACTTCCTCAAGAAACTTGGTATAGCTAGGTTTAAAATGTGCATAGAGGATCTGGAGTGCTGCAAGGAATGAGGATAAGGATTGTGAGAATTCTCTTAGAATTATCATGACATTATCCAATTTATTTAATAAATGAAATCCTATATAATGATTTATATGGGCATTTTGGACGGGATTTAGCTCCCTTGTGGCATAATGAGAGCAAAATAAGGCAAATGGGCTGTCTATGATGATTTTATGACCTTAAACTCAAGATAATAAGGTATACTATGTACGTTATTTGTTTTGTCTCACATTTTTTTGTAATATTTGATATTTTTATTGCCTAAAATTCTTTGCACTATTTCATATTTATAAGTTTTTTATATTTAATTTACCCTCTCACTTTTAAATTACAACATCAGTCCCCAATTTCAAGAAAATTATAGTTTAATTCCTATATATATATATATATTAGAAAAAAGTTTAATTTTTAGTCTTTATCCTTTTTCAAAAAAATTTCAAATTGACCTTAAAATTTTGATAAAGTCACTAAAGTTTGAAAAGTAATATTTTAGTCGCCAACTTTTATAAGGCTAGAATTGAGAAAAGTAATAAAATTTACCTCAATTTATGTGCTGAAACCAAACATATTAAACACCATATATATTAAACAACATAGGAAAGATGGAATACTATTGAATATAGTTGTTTGTATAGAAAATTTGAAGTTTTCCTAATAATGAGACCATTTGGCACTCAGGCAAAACTCTTTGAAACATCCTCTACGAAATCAGCTCTAATATCGCACCTAACGTCGAAATGACGTTTCAACATACTAATTAATCTTGAAATATAGTTTCATGTAAGATTATACAATAAAAATATTTGGTGACTAGAAGTCTACAACTGCTACATTGGCAACTACTTTGCCCTACATGAGATTGCTTTAGGTTAATAAATGTACAGTTATATGGAAAAATAAGCTGACGCTAACATGTTCGGGATATGGTACATGGTAGGTACGTGTTATACATCTACTTTATACTATCTAAACTTCAGCCACAGCAGTTTCCAAGAGCGAAACTAAAAAAAGACTAGTAAGGGCTTTGGCTCTCACTAAAATTATAAAATATATATAATTTTCTTTAAGATTTAAAAATAAATGCATTCCGGCCCCTTCCTAAAATGGGCTGAATTCATTTAAAAAGACTATAGTTTATGATAAAATTTGTTTTGACCTCTCATTTATTAAAAACCTAAGTGTGCCCTTGGTTGCTTTTCACACACAAATTGTTATTTTCTATGTTGAAAGGAGTTAATTGCATGATTAGACCTTAATTTTTAATTATTGTTCTAGTTTTAATCCCCAACCTCCAATTTGCAAGTTTCGGCTCTCTAATCTTGTTTAAATGTTTCATTTTTTACCTTTGAGTTACGGAACTCGTTAGTTCAGACGGAAAATACCGCATCAGCGTAGAATTGTGGTGAAAAAATACTAACTTAACCCATAATTTTTTTTCCTTTAACAAAGAATCCTTAAAACATTAAAATCTAACAAAAAAAACTATCTTCCTATCTTAGCCTCCCTTTTTGGTCTCCTGCAAGCACCACCAACAGAGTCCATGGCTACCAATAACTGGACCATGCCGCCCCAAGGGAACCAGCGATCACACCGATGCAATCCTCATCCAGTGGTGGATTCAGAATTTTTGCAAAGAGGGTCCATATACATATATAACTACTAAACCCAACATTAAATAATGAATCTTGTAAATTTGCATATACTATTATGTAATGATGATAAAATATTTTTTAGAAAAAAATTTAAAATATGCTCTAATTTAACATCTTTTATTGTCGTTGGTCAAATGACTAAAAAAATATATGAACTATGAAAAAGATAAGTGACATATTTATGTTGTATAGAATATAAAAGACAAAAGTTTCATTTTAACCCTTATATATATCTTCCACTTAGCTTATTAACTTTATCTTGTGCCTAATTAGTTTCACAATTTTTCTTTTATTTGGAGTAGAAAAAAAGAGCGGTAAAAAAAGTTTATGATCTAGATAGGAAAATGTATGAAAGACAAGGGGCCAAGATAAAGAGTTTTTCCATTATTGTCAACAAAGAGAAAACATTGACACATTTTCTATCTTTCTTGAGATAATATGGGCATATTGTTTCTTTCCAATAGATATTATGAAAATTATGGGGGTTCATTAAAAAATTTAAAATGGTCAAATTACTTAATCATATATCTTTTATCAACATTTTTCTAAAAAAAAAAGGGGTCCATGGGTCCCCATATCTTATTCATACATCCTCCTCTGTCCCTATGGCCAGTTGTCTCCATTACAAGGGTGTCCCCTTTTCTCACTCAAATCTAAATTGAAGCCTGAGAACTCAAATGACCCTCCAACACTAAATTCCCTACAACTACGTGGCACGCTCGGCGATATTAACGCGTCATCGAAGCTCTTGGGCTTGTCCTTATCCACTTTGTTCTTGCTATAGACATCAAATTTACTAGAAAAAGTTGGGGGCATTTCGATTAATTTCCATGTGAGCTTTGGTTGGCGGTAGGAGTGGCCTAAGAGGGAGGTCGAGGTGGGGAGGAGAGTTTTTTTATTAGATTTCAATGTTTTAAGGATTATTCGTTAAGAGGAAAATTTTTCAAGTGTTAAAATTAACATTTTCCTTTACATTTCTATGTTGACATGATATTTTCCATTTGAACTAACGCGTTCTATCACCTAAAGGTCTAAAATAAAACATTTAAATAAGGTTAGGGAGCCGAAACATGCAAGTTGGAGGTTGGGCTTAAAATAGAACAATAATTAAAGGTCAGGGCTGAATCATGCGATTAACACATGTTAAAAGTGTTATTTCCTACATACCAATTGATTTTGATTTATAAGCAATTGTTATTATGCTCATAAGCAATTATTGTCTATACAATGTTATTCATTTTATGACAACTATTGTTCAATATAAATGTTGAACATAACTAGCAAAGAAATTGTAAAAAATTGTAAAGTCTTAACTCTTTATGGCTAATTGTTGATTGACGTACAATGGATTTTACCTAAATTGTTTTAGGTCTCTGACAAATCAAGGCTTAGAACCGTAGAATTGATAAAAAAAAAAAACCAGAGCAATATTATTAGGCTCATTTCATTAAGAAGATGGTTGACTACAATTTTGAATCAAAGGCCTATATTGGCATTGTTATTGGATGATGAAAACACACCAAAAAGTAGAGGGTCACGATGCAAAAGGAGGTAACGTTGTTTGCTTATGGCTAATGAGACTGTGTTGACATGAGGATGAAGACTAGACAGCCGTAGACCACTAGACCATTGTGGGCTTTCTAGCCAATGGTGTTGTAGGACCTAAGGATGGCTAATTGGAGATTTCCTGCCTGTAGGATCACAAATGAGTTTCTGGGTCCTCTCTATTGGAAAGTTGATCCTAGAGCAAGTCTTAACCCCAAAGTCTATAACTAATATACATTAATAATATCAACTAAAGGAATAACAGATCATATGAAAATAATAATAATATTAATCAAATGAACAATAAATGACAGTGTTAGTCAATATGACCATGAAAATGATGGAGTATCATATTGCACACGCCATGTGAAATCATAATTTATAAAGTAAATGATCAATTACATTGTTTCTCCCTAAACTTATAAAGTTGTTGTTGTGTCATCCCTTAAGCTAAATTCATCAATGTCACGTCATTAAGCTATGGAATATTGTGCAATTTATGCCTTCTGCTTTTTCCGTTAGGCGCTCAAGGAAAGCTCATATAATGTTTAAGTCAGCATTAGAGTACGGTTTCCAGGATATGATGAGTTGAGTTCAACTTCAACCTCAATGATGATTCTGCCATTTACCGCCTCCTTCTCACGTCCTCCTCACCCAGCTACTATGCCTCGCATAAGCAGACATCGTGGGATGAGGAGATTGGTCACTCGAGCGATTGTGCTATTCTGTTTTCGTTCTTGAAAAATTAAAAAAACAAATGAAGAAGAAAATCCCTAAATTCTTAGTTTGATCTGTCAAGCAAATTCTGATGGTTCCAAATTCTATTTGTAGGCTGCCCCTTTTTCATAAGGCTGTTTGGGTGGTCAACTTTCTCCACTTGAAATTTCAAAGATAGCTCGAATGCCATTTTTTTTAATTGAAGGACAACCTTGCAGCATCTCTATAAATCAAAGGATTGCAAATAATGATATTAACTACGATGTTTTACACCTTACAAGTACATGTTTTAAATTTCTTTAAAAACAATGATAAATTGATAACACATAAACCTAGCCGTAACCTCTCCTTTCCTCCCATCGTATCTTTTCCTTTGGTCCCTATGTATTTGGCTTGGTTTAGATACCAATTTAGGGTTGGTTGATTAGTTTTTTACCTTTATTCTATTTGATTATCCTTAATTACTTTCACTGTTCTTTCTTATTGGTAAAATTTCTTCACCATTATCATTAGGAGTACCATTTGGTTCATCTGGGATTTTACGATGAATAGATTTTATTGGCCATTTTTGCAATTGGTGGCTACAAGAAGATCGAGCAAGGTGCATAAAGCGACTGAGATTTAGAAGATGACGTGTTTTTTAATAATAGATCAAGTTGATCATAGTTTATTTCTTTTATTTATCTTATTTTTTTCCTATGTTTTATTCAGTTACTTATAAGTTATTTCTCCAGAATTATCCTGATTTACCTGAAAAGTTTTGACTCGATCTAATTCTCTTTTCTTATTTGGTGTCGTAGGGATGTATAGTCTTTTATTAGTCAATTTATATGTCCTCATTGTTCTTTAGTGTCTTATGTTATTGATTTGTAAGATATTATTTGGCTCATTGATAATTGAAATATGCAGTACCCTTTTATAAACAAAAATGATAAATTGATAATGATGTTTCACCTTGTGCGATGAACAACAATAACATATATTTTCTGCTCACTAGTAATTGAAATGAGATAGCCCTTTATAAAAACAAAAGATAAATTGATAATGATATTTTACCTTACATGATGAATAATAACAATATATATTTCCTACACCTGCCAGTGAAAATTATGACTTTTCTTGAATGGTAATTGTGAAAATTAACATTGCCCAATGAATATATGATAAATAGTCTTCAAACAACAGTTTGCATGGTAGCATCTTTCGCCTGCCCTAGTGCCAACTTGTATTTGAGACATCCCAAAACCCATGTTTTCCTATCAAACTCTCACTACTAACTTTTGTTACTTTTCCAACGGCCTATTTACCAACGGCCTAGCCATTGGTAATTACCAACGCGTGGGACCATTGGTACCAATTTCCAATGTGCACGCGTTGGTAGCACAGTAAACTAATTTTTGCTATTTAATTTTTTTTCCAACGGTCAGGACTGTTGGTAAGTTTCCAACTGTCGTGCGTTGGTGCAATAAATGGGCTGTTATTAAATGCTAATTTAGCCGTTGGTAAATTTTTAAATGAAACGATGCGTTTAAATTTGTGATTTTCCAACGCCTAGCCATTGGTAGTTGGTTTTTAAATTCATCTTCTTCCTGCTTCAGCACCAGTTGCGTATTTTTCGGTGGGGAGGGGGAGAGAGAAGCTCGCACAGCGTGGTAGTCACCGACGGAGCTGAGATTCCGGCCGTTTAGCACCGTTTTCCCTCTATTTCATAGATCAGCTCCTTATATTGACGGGTATGTGTTTATTTAATAGGTATTTTTTTATTTTACTGATATAGTTGCGAAAAATGGTGGTTTGATTTTGATGGCATGATTGTTTCAATTTGAACTCTTATTTAAGATTCCATTACTTGTCATTGTTACATTCCTTAGCTTCTGAAGTTGGTAAAGGTAAGTTTATAATTTTTTTGCCTAAATCCAAATTTTTTTTTAATTTTGAGGGAAAAAATTGTATTTTATTGCTTATGTTGTGATTAAAATTTATGTATTATGACTGTGGTTCTACATTGCTCTGGTTATTTGTGTTGGGTTTTTCCAATTTTTTTTGTGTTAATTATTTTTTATTTAAGGGTAATTTTAGTGATAGAGAATTTGAAGATGAAATTTATTTATGGTATTTAATTATGTTGAATATATATAGGTATTTTGAATTTCCATATAGATTGTTTATTTCATTTATTTTTTCTACATTCTTTACATCGTAATTAGTTGACTTAAGCTTTACTTTGAGTGATTTAGTGTTGGGTAATAATAACAATAATAAAATAATAATAATAATAATAATTATTATTATTATTGTAAGATGTACCCAATAATATAAACATAATAATAGTAATAATTACTATTAAGAATACTTTGTAGTAGTAGTAGTAAGTTAGAAAATAATAATAATGAAACTAAGTAATAATAATTACATTAATCAAAAGAACAATAAGAATGAAAATAATAATAATGTAATTATACACTTAATAATAAGAATAATATGAAAAATATTAGGAAAATAGTAATAATATTAATGATAATGATTATTATATTTATAATAAAAAAACAAAATTATTTGTACCAAATAAGAATGTGAATAATAATAATGTAATAATACGTTTAATAATTACAATATATATGAAGAATAATAATAATAATAAAAATAAAAATAATATTATTGATGATGATTATAATAATAATCATACTAAAAATAATTTTACTTACATGCATGGAACATCATAATTATTTTACTTATAAGCATGGCACAGTCATAACAATAATAATAGTAATAATAATTATAATAATAACAATAATAATTATTATTATTATAATTATTGTAGTTATTTAAATAATAATAATAAGACTTAAAAAAATACAAATACTAATTATACATAGTAAGTAAAATAATTATAGAAGCATGTACAATAATACCCATAGTAATTAAAGTTCATTAATATTAATACCCATAATAATAATGATAAAAATAATGTATTTAATTACTTATTATTATTACATCATAATAATCATACTTATATGCATGGCACAGTCATTCTGATAATAATAATAACTCATAATTATTATTATTATATAAGAATAACTTTTACAATACTTAAAAAAATACAAATACTAATTATACATAATCATTAAAATAATTATACAACCAAGTACAATAATACCCATAGTACTTAAATTTGAGTAATATTAATACCCATAATAATAATGATAATAATAATGTATGTAATTATTATTATGTCATCATAATAATTATACTTATATGCATGGGACAGTAATAATAATAATAATAATAATAATAATAATAATAATAATAATAATAATAATTATTATTATTATTATTATTATTATTATTATAATAATAATATTATTATATACTTAAAAAAAAATACAAATAGTAATAATACATAATAATTAAATTAATTATCGAACCAAGTACAATAATACCCTTAGTACTTAAATTTGAGTAATAATAATACCCATAATAATACTGATACTAGTAATGTATATAATTATTATTATTATTATATCATAATTATTATACTTATATGCATGAAACAGTGATAATAATAATTATAATAATTATTATTATTATTATTATATAAATAAGAATAACTTTGACAATACTTAAAAAAATTCTTATTGTTATTATACATAATAATTACAATAATTATAGAACCAAGTACAATAATACCCATAGTACATAAATTTGAGTAATAATAATACCCATAATAATACTGATAGTAATAATATTTATATGCATGGCACATAATAATAATAATTATAATATCTAGGAAGGGTACGTCTGATTATTAATAGTTTCGTTATTGCGTTCTTTGATGACTATATATGTCTTTCATACGATTAGGAATAGATTTCTTTTGGAATGGAGTCGGGCCGTAGTTGGATGTACAGTAACCGTTTCTTGCCTGGGCGAACGCGGTACACACAAGAGTGGGAGTCTGGGGTTGATGAATTTATGTCATTTGCAGTCTCTCATCCTGAAACAATGAGCGGGTTATGCATTCACTGTCCTTGTCGGAAGTGTAAGAATTTGCGATTTAAAGAGTGTGACGAGGTTAGAGTTCATCTATACAAATGGGGGTTTAAGCCTTTTCACTTGAATTGGACGGCTCATGGAGAGCCATTTACTGTAGCTTCAGATACAGACCCAGCTGTGTCTGGCTTTAATCAGTTTGACCAGGGTCTTCGACGAATCCATATGAAAGGATGGTATTAGATGCCATTGGGCCTAATTTGTCATAATTTTCGGAAGACAATGTTGCGCAGCCGAATGAAAGTGCACAAAATTTTTTTAATTTATTGAATTCAGCATCAACTCCTTTATGGGATGGGTGCGAAAATCATTCTGAGTTATCTGCTGCTGTCCGTCTTCTTAACCTTAAGTTTGAGTATCACATGTCACGAGCATGTTTTAATGGAATTGCCCAACTGATGAAGGAGACTCAACCTACAGATAGTAAGATGCCATCAAATTGGTTTGAAACGAAGAAATTAGTTTCGCAGTTAGGTCTGTCTCACCAGAAGATTGACGTTTGTGTGAATGATTGTCTGTTGTTCTGGAAAGATGAAAGTAGTCTGCGTATTTGTAAGTACTGTGGAGCTGAGAGATATAAGCCAAAAAAGGGAGGTCATCGTAAAGATCGACCGAGAAAAACCATGCATTATTTACCACTAAGCTCTCGTCTACAACGCTTATTTGTGTCAATGTCAACAGCAGAGCAGATAAGGTGGCATAAGGAACAAACAGAGTTCCCAGGTGTTATAAAACATCCATCAGATGGTGAAGCTTGGAAACATTTTGATCGGACCTACCCATGGTTTGCTTCGGAAGCATGAAATGTTAGATTGGGGTTGTGTGCCGATGGATTTACCCCTTTTGGACCATTTGGAAAACAATACTCTTGTTGGCCTGTTATCGTTACGCCGTATAATTTTCCCCCTTGGATGTGCATGAAAAAACCCTATATGTTCCTTTTGTTGTTGATTCCAGGTCCACGTAGCCTAAATCATAAGATTGATGTTTATCTACAACCTCTAATAGAAGAGCTACGGCATTTGTGGTTTGATGGCGTTGAAACATGGGATGTGTCATTGAAAGAAAAATTTATTCTGCGAGCAGCATTAATGTGGACCATTAATGACTTTCCGGCTTATGGCATGCTATCAGGATGGATGACACATGGGCGATTGTCTTGCCCCATTTGTATGGGCGAAAGTAAGTCATTCCAACTTAATTATGGCGGAAAATTTTCATTTTTTAACTGTCACCGGCAATTTCTTGGCCAAAACCACCCATATAGAAGAAATTGTACTTGTTTCAAGAAGGGGAAATCAGAGAAGTCATTGCCTCCCGATCGCTTATCAGGTGAGGCTATATTTGAAAGAATCTCCTGGATTCCATCAATTGCTAACGATGGTTCACAACATCGCCCATGCGATTATGGGAAATCACATAATTGGAAGAAGCGAAGCATTTTTTGGGACTTACCATATTGGGCCACGAACTTAATCCGACATAATCTTGATGTCATGCATATTGAGAAGAATGTGTTTGAGAATATATGGAATACTGTGATGAATGTTAAGAACAAAACGAAAGATAATGTTAAAGCACGAAAGGACCTCGAAATTTATTGTCATCGGCCGGAGTTAAACATGGTTCCACTTGATGATGGTCGTTCATTCAAACCAAAGGCGAGGTTCACATTTGATGTTAACCAAAGGCAAGATGTGATCGCTTGGATAAAATCTTTACGACTCCCTAATGGATATGCCTCAAATCTTGGGAGATGTGTTGATATCTCTGGTTGCAATATGTATGGCATGAAGAGTCATGATTGCCATGTTATCATGCAAAGGCTTCTCCCCATTGCCCTTGCAGCGCTTCTCGAGAATATATGGAAGCCATTAACGGAGTTAAGCCTATTCTTTAGAGACTTGTGCTCTCTAGAGCTGCATGATAATCACTTGTTGGCGTTGGAGGCCAATATTCCAATTATAATTTGTAAGCTTGAGAGAATTTTTCCTCCTAGGTTTTTTGATGTCATGGAGCATCTCCCAGTTCACTTGCCATATGAAGCAAGGGTTGGAGGACCTGTTCAGTACCGATGGATGTATAAATTTGAGCGGTGCATGCATGACCTAAAAATGAAGGTTTCTAATACTGCTCATGTTGAGGGATCGTTATGTGAAGCATACCTTATAGAGGAGACTTCCATCTTTTGCTCTCATTACTTTGAATCCCATGTTCCCTCCATGATGAACCGAGTACCGCGAAATGATGATGGTGGTCCTGTCCCATGTAATGGTGAGTTGTGGTCCATATTCACCTTTCTGAGACGTCCATATGGTGCATGTAGATATAGATTCCTCACGGACGATGAACTCAGACTTGCAACCATATACGTTCTTCTAAACTGTGCTGAGATCAGGCCATATCTAAAGTAAGCCATCGTTCATGATCATCCAGTACTTTGATTATTTTGAAGTTCAGGACTAATCATTTGACGAAACTAACATATTTTAATCATTTCTGTATTTGCTCACAGTATGTTTATGGACATGGTAAGGGAAACTGCTCCCGATATAACCATGTCTGAGATGGGCATACACATTGAAAACAATTTCTCAAGCTGGCTCTGACACTATGTACATGTGCTTTTAGTCACTATGTATTGCAATATGTTAAGTTATAAACTTCCAAATATATTGTCCTAAAATGAAAATGTTTTACATAGGTTGATGACCCAGGTAACAATATTGTCGATAACATCTTGTGGGATGTTGCATGTGGACCCTCACGTTGGGTAGAGACATGGCCGGTTTATTTCACAAATGGGTACAAGTTTCACATAAGTGAATGGGGCAAGGACAAATCAACATTTAATAGTGGAGTCTGCATACGAAGCACAGGTTCAAGCGAAGTTGAATGTGATTTTTATGGTATATTAGAAGAAGTCATTCAACTCGAATATCCTGGCTATCCACATAAGAATGTTGTCTTGTTTAGGTGCAACTGGTTTGACCCAACACCTGAACGTGGAACTCGAATGCATAAACAGTTTGGGTTAGTTGAGATCCGGGATAGCCGCAGATATCAGAAGTTTGATCCTTTCATTCTAGCATCACAGGCTGACCAAGTTTACTACACACCATATCCGACAAAGTCACGTGAAAAAAACGGGTGGTCAGCTGTTATGAAGATAAAACCTAGATGGATAATCCAGTATGCAATTGTTGACAAGGATGACGTTTATCAAGACAGTGGATCCATGAGTTATCAAAGAATTGAAGATGACCCAGTTGAGGAGTTAGCTGACCCGGGTGTCGGTGATGATATTGAAGAAGATGTACTTGACGAGGGGGGATCTAATGACGATACAGATGATGATGAAAGAGTTTATATCCGATGACAGTGACACGGAAGAAAATGAGGAGTTTCACGAGAATGGTTTAAGCACTGGGTTGAATGAATGAAGATAACGGTTAGCATGTGTAATGATCACGAGTCATTTGTAATGTTTAGAACATATTTGGTAAATTTATGTACCCCTAATACTCCATAATATATGTCAGTAAACATATGTTATACTTCTTTAAATAGTTTACTTTTCTTACTTAGATAACGTTTTTTTCTGAGCCTTTCAGGTACTTTCCCACCTGGGGAATCTCTCTGTCAGACGTTCTCCCTCCTCGGAAGCTCCCTCGAAACTCACCATATCATTAGACAAAGATGCTTCAGGGCATCAAAATGTAGATGCCGCGTAAAGGGGATAACACCTATAAGCTCCGACCTGGGAAAAGACCATTTGCGCAGTTTAAGGAGGTCATGGAGCCAATACTTAATGCTTGACAGAGGATGGGTTCTTCATCCCAGGCAGAAGACGATGTTGGTGTAGAGACGCAGGACACAACAGTGCCAGCGACGCACGTCCACTCACATGAGCACCGATCTGACGGCGGTGGAGGCACGACATCTGGACATGGATCTGGTGTGCGCCATGTTAGGCACCCGATAGTGACGATTCATCCCTCAGATGATGATATACATATTGATGACATCCCATCATCGATGTCACAGACATCAGCCCGAGCGCGGATAAGGATATCCCCACATGGTAACACGTAAGTGATGAATATCCTACAAACATTATAAAAATAGTAATATTACTTACATTACTGTGAATCATCAAGAAGTCACTAAGTAATCATTTGAACTTTGCAGATTCATTCCAGCTGCAGCGACACGGTTGGTGACACCATGTTTCACCACACATTTCAAACCCTATTCTGATTGGTCCTCCGTCTCTGCATCAGACCTTTAGCAATGGTGGCGTGTTTTTTAGATATAACACGTATATTAGTATGATAATGATGTATTAATGTAAAAACAACTACTTGCTTTTTTCATGCTAATAGTTTACACATATTAACCTGTACAGAAGAGCTGTGAGTAGGATGCGATACACCATAATGAGGTGTATCGGGTGTGGAATATCTTGGGAGCACAGCATTACAGAAGCATGATGTTAGAAATCCTACGTGTGAAGGATCCTGTTAAATGTCGAGCAAAGGTAAACTTTATGTTAGATGTTGCATATGCGGAAATGGAGACATATTGGGCTAGTTCGGAGTTCATTCAGAAGTTCGCTAGATTCAAAGCAATGCGAGCAACAGTGACTGACGAGGATTCACAGTCTGGCTCTTACAGCGCGACATATGCAGGGGGATCAATCTCGATGTCTGCACATCGAGAGCAAATGGTATTTATCTCGTAAATGTTCTTTCATTTTACATTTAAGTAAATATTGAACTTAAATTAGATATTAATCTTACGTTTCATTTAATTAGAGAGAGAAAAATCCAGAAAAGAAGGGCCCTGGCTTGTTTAAAGTCTTTCAAGCAACACATAAAATGAAGAATGGGAAATATATTAGTAAACGCTGTGAAGAAGTTGCTGTAAGTATTATAACTTTTTGTTGTCAACTATTCTTAAGATACTTACCATGTTTTACCAATAATGTCGAGCTCAAATGTATTTTATTATGTTTCTGTAGACTCGTATCAGTGCAGAGATTGAGGAGCAAACACAACAAGAGGATGGATTAGAGCCAATTGATGAACTAGCAATAATTAGTATTGCACCTGGCGGTAGAAGGAGAGGGCGTGTTTTTGGATTAGGATTTGAGCAGTGTGTCATACCGGGCCGCCGAAAGCCAGGTGCTATCCTACCTATCGACATCACACAGACACCGCAATTCAACGAGCAAGTACAGAAGATGATGGCGGAAGAAAATGCGCGAAGGGATGCCGAGTACGAGAGGAAGCTCGGGAGAATTAAGAAGAGACAGAGAGCAGAGATGGAGGTGAATAGAGCCGCATTGGAGGTGAACCGGGCTCAGTTGGAGATTATTTGTCATTTGCTAAACCTTCCGTGTCTGCCGACTTAACTAGTTCCACAGTATCCTGATGACTCGGACTCGGAGGATGAGGAGATAGGCGGGACTCCGTGATAGTCATCATAAATAGGTAAATCATTTCCAAATTTCTTGTGTTATCAGACTTACATAATAATTTTTAAACCTAATTAAGACTCAGTTGAAATTACTGAGATGTGTAATCCGTTGAATGTTGTATGGTTTGTTCCAGACATCTATGTTCTTGTTTTAATTATGGTGTATTAGAGAATATTTGATGGAAAGAACGTGTGCATATCTATGTAATCTTTATTGCTAAGCAAGGCTGGGGGAACTTTGGAATTGGTATGTCCATTTCGAACTTGTTTCAAACTGGGAAAAATACGAAACAACTGCAGCCTGGAACGCTTAATGTACATTACAAACGCGCAATCGGGGTTTACCAACCCGCGCAAGTTGGTAATTACTGACTGTCATCCGCGTTGGTACTTACCAACACTGTTACCAACGTGTATGCAAGTTGGTAATTACCAATGGCTTGGTAATTACCAACTCGCACGCGTTGGTAATTACCAACTTTGACGCACGTTGGTAATTACCAACCCTCTTACCAACTGCCATGCGCGTTGGTAAGTACCAACTGCCATGACAGTTGGTAATTACCAACTCCCATGTGCGTTGATAAGTACCAACTGTCAATTACCAACGCGCATGGCAGTTAGTAACTTCAAATACGCATTGGAACTCAAGGTCGGTTCCTGACCGTTGGTAGTTACCAACGTGCACGCGTTGAAATTTACCAACGTGTTATTTTTTGCGCGTTGGTAAAAAAATTTCCAACGAATCGAATACCAACATGCGTTTACCAACGCGCAGAACTGAATTCACCAACGCGCAGCAGTTGATACCTGCGTGTTGGTAACCTATCAAATTTTAGTAGTGTCTTTACTCGTAACTGAATTCTAAATAACAAAAAAGAATTATATGATCAATAAGATTAGATGGAAATCTACACCCATTTAGCAAAGGAGATATTTTCCCTGAAATTATGAATCACTTTGAAAATCAATTGTATGTTCCTTAAAACGAGAAAAGAACAATATGCAATACTATTTGATAGGGTAAGATGTTTCTCACTTTCTCCGTAAGTAAAGAAATGAAACAAATCAAATAAAGGATAATGTTAACGTAAATGGCTTTAAGTAATGAAATGAAACAAATCAAATAATGGATAATGTTATCGTAAATGGCTTCTATGTAAAAAAGCTCCGGTCAAGCCGTTAAATCTCCTGCCGAGAAAGGAAACAACGCACGCCTGGTGGGACTCGAACCCACAATCGTCTGATTAGAAGTCAGACGCCTTATCCATTAGGCCACAGGCGCTATCGCTGCTGGCCTGCCGCTATAAAATACTTTCAGAACAATTTTATGACCATTCCGGGCATTCCCCCTCTTTTAACATTAAATAGCCCATTATTTAATTTATTATTTTCATTTTTTCTGATTTTTCATCTAGAATTAATATGCTTTGAAAGTTAATACTATATTCACCTAAAAATCGCTTTAATGAACTTTTTCTTAAATTTTTTTTCCCGTATGTAAGCCAATAAAAAAGAAATCAATAAAATACCTTTTTTTAGAAAATATTTCAAAAATATTTTTTAAAATTTATTAAAATATAAAGTTCCAAGAGGTACATTATTAGTGTGAATAATTACTAAAAATGAATATAATATATGAACCAATTTATTATCTAATCTAAAAACAAAGAAGGAATAATTACTAAAAATGAAAATATCACACCATTTGCTAAAAAAAAAAAAGAATCATGAACTAGGTGACCCGAGATATAATAGAGCAAGAGGAGAAGCGAAAACAATAATAAAAAATGTCACATTATAAAACTTAAGTAAATAACAATATAGTTAAAATAAGAGCAGGAAAGACAGTTGAAAATAATATTAATATCCAAAGTAGAAAGATTATATCACCTAGATCATAAAGCTTTGATGCCTATTAGTTACATTGCCAGTATAAGAACTGGTCAATGTAATTCAAGACATGTCTTGTTTGCCCAAAAATGGTGTGATTACATAAACCCCCCTCCTCTCATGGTATGACATAAACTACACTTTGTCCCATTTATTTTTAAAAATATATACTTTGTGTTCTTTTTTTTTTTTATAACATTTGACAACAATTATGACATAAACTACACTTTGTCCCATTTATTTTTAAAAATATATACTTTGTGTTCTTTTTTTTTTTTATAACATTTGACAATAATTTCTAAAATCTTAATTTAAAATATTTGGTAGTTATGATTCAATAATATCAAAATTTTTCATATTTTTATATGTTAACTAAAATTTTTTAAAAAATCTTAATTTGCATTTATTGAGATGAAAATTTGGTAATTTAAAAATATTTATAAATTGAGTAAAAAACATTGAAGAGAATAAATTTATTGAAAAGTGGCTATCATACAGTTTAAATTAAGCTTTACCACGAGGAAATTATTTTAAGTTTCCAAAAAAATAAATAAATAAAAGAAATGGCTTAGACTCGTGCTTTCCTTGAATCAGTAATTGATGGATTAGGAGATGGTGAGGAAGACGGCAACAGGGAACCATATTTCCTTTATTTTTGTTTATTATTTATGTTTGCTCATGAAAATATTTCCTTCATCGGCTGCTTATTTTGGGTTACATAGAATTAGGTGGTACATCAATCTCTATGATTAAAGTTCAGCATCAGCTACAATTAAACAGTAAACTATAGAACCGTAGTGATGAATGGATACCAGCCATATAAGTTGATGAATATACTTAATACTTTGTTTTATCTAAAAAGAAAAAGTGTAGCTTTAACGATTAAGATATACGCCAATTCCATTGGCATTGGCTTGTCTTAAAAAGTCGCATTGGCGTGACACAACTGAACTGGAGAGTGTGGACTTGGGACTTGGGAGCTGGAAGAACAGGACATTGCGCTTCTAATGATAATAGACCCCATCTCGAAACAAAAGCCTATAGATTAGACAAGATGAGATACACCAAGCAACAAGTTTCTGTGCACTACATTAACACTTCCGCGACTTCAACACCTCCTGGCCCAGGACACCAGGTTCTTTTCTTTGATTGATGTGATAAAAAGAAGATATCAATGTGGAAAAATTATGTGTGAACGATCTTTGATTCCTTTTCCCTTTTTGAGTTCATTTAACAATGGCAAAATAATGAACAAATCAGTTCACATTATCTACTTTCGATTAGGGATGTCAAAATTAGGTCTGACTTGAAGATTAGGAATGATCCACCCAAATCTAAACCTAATTTGACTGAATGAACTAGATAAAGTTAATGGCTAGAACGCAACATTGACCAAGGCCAACCTAAACTCGAACATTGTTTAAGCAAAAGTTGAATCCAAGTAACTCGAATTGAATAATCCAAACCCAAGTAAGCTAAACCTGAATAATTCAAATCCAAACGAATTGATGTTTGAACTCTTTTAATCTGAGCCAATTCGATGAATTAACCCAACTTTGACCAAAGCCTGAATAACCTGATCCATGGCCACCTAAGACCAAAATCCCCAACTTGATATTGGTCAAAACCTAAATAAACCAACCCATCTTGAACCAAAAATACACTTAACTTGAAATCAACCCCGATCCTAAACACCCAACCTAAATATAACTTGGAGCCAATGAGTTCATCCTTTTTCCAAAGGGATACAAAAGTTTCAATATTTGAAATCAAGTCACTACCACCAGTGACCTCACCAAATAAAATGGTGAATCTCTAACACCCTTACTAAGGATGTCATTGCAAAGCCTAAGCGGTGCCCAAATTCAGTAGCTAGAGAAAGTGACAAGCGGTGGGCCAACCTAGCCCGAGGCTAAACCAGCTTGGTCGAGCCTGGGTTGGGTAATGTTAAACCTAGGCACAACTCAAAAACGGTAAGGTTAGGTCTGGGCCAGGCCTAACCAGAGCCATGCTAGGATGGTGTTGGCTTGAGCCAGGCTAGGTAATTCTTTTTTAAAAAAATAAATAAAATAAAAATTGACAATATGTGATATTGTAGTTAATTTGCATAAGTTCAACAATCATTCAATTAATTATGCCTTATCTATAAGCTCTTTTGTTAAATAAGAAAATACCTAAATACTCAGGATGTTGGCTTTGAGTTGTCAATTGTAACTTATCTCCTCCATCCGAATCCACGGTCGAGTTGACCTCCACCTATTCAACATTGCTATTGTATAATTACTTGTCAAGCCCCAAATTGATATTCTTCATATTGAAGTTGGCATCATCATCAACCTCTTGGATGCAGGCCCTTCTTTTGAGGTAGTACAATGTAACAAAAAAAAAACACACTCCATTGGTGGAGATGTCTACACGAGAATAAGTAGATATTAACAGAATTGATGAGAGCTAGAAGTGAGATTGAAAGAATAAGTTGAGATGTAGAAGAAAGGTTGTAGATGTTGGTATGAAAAATAGTGGAACTGAACTTCCCTATTTATAGAAGAGCCAAAATTTTCATTTCCCCAAAATGTCTTATTTCTAGGGGTTAGGGAGCAAAAAAGACTTTTGGCTAAAAAAAGTTTTTTTGGAGATTTTGGGGTTTAAATGCAATTTCATTTTTTCCCCCATAATCTTAGGGCACCTAGGCATTTCTAACGGTTGGCTTGGCCTAGCTCGGCCAGTTTGGGTCAGTCCATGCTTGGGCCTAGGCTGAAGCCGAACTTTAGGCTAGTTCAGCTTTGTTTTTTTTTTGTTCGCTTGCCAGGCCCACGAACAGCTTGTCTAAGGTTGGCAATTGGGTGAGTCGGGTCAAGCTGTTCAGATTCAAGTTTAATTAGATTAGCATAAACTTGGGTCCAGATTAGGTTATTTGGGTTCGAGTTGATTTTGGATTCGGGTTGGGTTGGGTAGGTTTATTTGGGTTTGGTTTCACTATAGGTCCTGTCATTTTCAGTCTTGGGTAACTTCAGGTTAGGGTTTAAGCCAAATTTGGGTTGACCATCAGGTTCACTCAGGATACTAATGCATAGGCCGAAATGGCTAAATTGGTTTAATTTTTTTGTTCAATTTTCATTAAAATTTAAATTAAAGGATTCAATTTTTTAGTAGGATTTAATTTAAGTAAATTAGTGTGTTTAATAAAAAATTTATAAAAATTTTCTTCATTACATTTTAGTGTGTATTTAGTTTATTTAATACTTTTTTTGTAATACTATATAATGCTCAATTATTTTTCTAAACTTATATATTCACCCAGCTATCACTACAAAGGCCACCTAAACCCTCACCTAGTTATTGCTAAGGCACACACGCTTTGGCAATTTTACTACACTTTTATCCCAATGATTTTTTCATAAAATTGCTGCAAAATGCAACTCTAGTTCACTATTAGTGATTAAATTGTAAAATTTTAAAAATTTTGGGTTAAAATGTAAAGATTCAAAAAGTTTGGGGACTTATGTTGTAATTATTATGGGTGTCTGAAATGAAATGTTTGAAAATTCAGTTATCTTATTATACTATAATTAAAAGATTAGGGGCCAATGTTATAATTTTGACAATTGTATACTAAGATCATTAAATTTACTAAATATGTAGTTTACTTGTTTTGGAAAAATTCAAATATGGGACTTACTAAACAAATAAATCCCTTCCCAAAATATGGAACTTACTAAATATAAAAGTTATCAAAAAATGGAAGTTATTAAATGTGGAAATCCCCTTCCAAAATATAAGACTTTCTAAATATAGAAGTCCTCTATCAGATATAGGACTTACTTAAAATGGAAGTTCCAAAAAAATAAAAGTTACTAATTACGGAAGTCACCCTCCTCAAATATGAAACTTACTAGATATAAAGGCCTTAAAAAATGAAGTTATTAAATATGGAAGCTCCATGTATAAAACTTACTAAATATGGAAGGTACTGAAAGTTGAAAGTTAAGGGTTAGGATTGAGCGTTAATGTTTAAAGTTTAGGGTTTTTGGGTTGGAGTTTAGGGATTTAGGTTTATGGTTAAGGTTAGGGTTAGTGTTAGGGTTTAGGTTTAGGGGTTAAAGTTTTAAGTTATAGGGTTTAGAGTTTAGAGTTTACATTTAGGGTTTATGGTAAAGGCTAGTGTTGGTGTTAAGGTTGGAGTTAGGGTTAGGACTTAAGTTTACAGTTTAGAATTTAGATTTAGGTTTAGGGTTTATGGTTAGAATTGAGAATTTATGGTTTAGGTTAAGGTTAGCGTTTAAGGTTTTAAAGTTTAGGGTTAAGGTGTTCGGTTTAAGTTTAGGGTTTAGAGTTCAAATTCAGGGTTTATGTTAAAGGTTAAGGTTAGGATTAGGGTTAGGGTTTTAAAGTTTAGCATTTATGGTAAAGGTTAGGGTTTTTAAGTTTAGGGTGAGGATTTTGGTTTAAGGTTTTAGGGTTAATAAGTACGCATTGAAAAAAAATAAAAAGAATCAAATAAAATATTTGCCTACATTAACTGTATTCAAATTTCAAGGAATAATTGAAAATAAGTATTACAGTTTTTTGCTAATTAGAATATGATTAAGACCTCTAAACCAATAAACTCAAAAGACCCTAAACCAATAATTCCCAGAAAACCTTTAAACAAAGCAAAACAAGTTATTTTGTTAATTTAATATTCCAATCCCATAACATCCCTAATTGAAACATATTTTAAAAGTATTTTTAAGTTCTTAAATAGTGTGTTCATGATCAATGCATAATGTAATGGTCAAAATTGTTGACTTTTTGGCAATTTTAACCGTCAATTTCTATCATTTCATCCCACCTCTATTAGTTTTTCTTGTTTTATTTCACCTTACTGCAGGTGAAAGTGCATTATGGATGCGTTGGGAAGAAATGGGATCGAGTGAAACAAAAGTTAGACGTGCAAGGATCAAGCTGGAGAAAAAAGCCGCGTTGCCAGCGTTATGAACGTTTTTCTAATTTTCGCATCCTTGGTAACGTGTCGCCTCAAATTCCCTTGTTTCGCCCGAATCTCAAATTTTGATGGTCTCCCACTTTTCTCCTCTTTGAAAACTGTCTAGGGGGCAAGGGATTTTACCCTTTAAGGGAGGTGGAACAAAAGACAAGTGAAAAAATAGGGTTTTAAGTATAAATACCTTAATCAAGAGAGGTAGCCACATTCTACATTCCACACTTTTCTCCTCATCATCTCTTGAGAGAGCCCACATTAGAGGAAAGCAAAGAGCTTGTTGAACATGCCAAGGAAGAGCCTAGAAGCCAAAGAGACTCAGGCATTTAGGATTCATCTTGGGTTCCTTCTTCCCCTATTTTATTTCTTGTATTTTTCATAAATTGTTTGGATTTGAGTTTGATGTTTGTTGCTAGAATGGACAAGGAGTAAATTTCATCTATCTCTTTAGGATGAAACTCTTGATATTTGATATCTAAAGTTATTTGAGGTTTTTCATGGGTATTGATGATTTTGTGTTGTCTACTCTTGTGCTTCATGTGTGTGTGTTGACTGGCTACTAAACACACTTCAAAATCTCACTTTTGTCTTGAGAGAGAAAGGATGAAGGTGAAAATTAGGAATAGGTCATAATGGGTCTTATGGATTAAAGGCAATTCATGAACCCATTAGGTCATTTCATTGAGGTTAGGTTTTAATCAATCTTAGGTTAATTTATAAGCTTGAGAAATGCCATAGTTAATCTAGGGTGAGCAAAACTTGGCCTTGAGAAAGAGAGTTTTGATTTTTGAATCCTCACATCACTAAGAATTGAATGCCCTTAGAACCTCATTTAACTTAAGTAGCAAGTAAGAGGGTGGAATCCTAGGGATATAGCCTTTTTAACTAAGTCACTTCATTTATAGTTAGTTTAGCTTCTCCTAAGTCTTTTTAACTAAGTCACTTCATTTGTAGTTAGTTTAGCTTCTCCTAGATAGCAAATAGCCTTTTCATTTCATCGCATTCGTAGTTTTCACTAGCAACCTTTGCATTCATCCATTATATCATCTTAGATTTCATTAGGTAGTTAGTGGTTTCATTCACTCTAGTCATTACTTTTTATACTCATATTCACTCAACCAACCTTAATTCTTACTTATTTCAATCACTTTCTTTCGCATTGTAACTTAAGTGGTTTGAATAACTAGAATTTGAATCTTAGTAGAATC
>SMDT01001260.1:0-102476 GCA_005392925.1 Aquilaria sinensis
GTAGTTTCCTTTCTTGTTGCACAAGCAACCATTAAAGCTCACAAAACTCAAGGAAACTCCTACATCTTGTGCGGCTTTTGGAATTCTCGGAGTACCCCCGAAATCCTTGGACCCCAAGGTACTCTAAGAACCCCCTTAGGTCTCACTTGGATCATCCTAGCAAAATGTGAAATTTCTGCCATTTTTGTCTGTGGCGACGTAGTTGGTAATGTTTTGTGACACTTTGTTGGATTGGTGACGCGTCGCGGGCTTCTACCTGTAATTGGCGACGTGTCACCAATATGCATTTCTGCAGAATTTGGCACATTTTGCTGCTATGAAATTTGCACACTTCCTACACATATCAAACATGCTTGGAAAGCCTCCAAATTTCATACACTCATAGACCATGTTGCATAGAACATAACCAACTATCACAAGCTAATCTATGATGTCTCGTAACATCAATCCAATCCTCCCAAATCTCCTAGTCTGCCACAATGCAACCAAAACCTTTAACTAATGATATAGCTAGAACCACTCAAATTCTTCAAGCAAACTCAAGCTAATAGCATTAATTGAACTCAAAAATGTAGCTCCCTTACCTTAACTCCAAGTAACAAGCAAGAATCAATCTCCTTTCCAATCAACCAAGCTTACCAAAGTTCTAGACATGTTCCAATCCAAAAATAAAACACCAATCACCAAAACTTCACCCTCTAACCAAAACCCAAGCTCTAAACCAAGCAAATAACATGAATTCAATAAAGAACACATTGATTACCTCACACAAAAATAGGGGATATGGAAAAACACCCTTCCAAGCTTCAAAATCATGGTTCAAAGCTTGAAATTAGCTTCTCCTAGCTTGTACACTTAGGATTGCACCTCTTGACACCAAGAACACTTGATTCCAAGCTTAATTTGATAGAGAAATTAGTAAGGGAAGGATAAAAATGTGGTTATGGCAGCTTCCCCCTTTTCTTTCCCTTCTTAAACCCTTACTTAGCATCAAAGTCACCAAGGTATCAAGTTTAATGCAATTAAGTCCCCCATCTTTGTAACTTAGTGATTCTTGATTAAATTCTTGTTTATTCTTCAAGTTTGCGTTAAGGTGGAAAGTTAAGTTATAAAAATTCATTATAAAACACTCAAGACTCGTCTCGGCTATTCAGGATGCAAAATTACCATTTTTCCCCTGAACTTCATTTAATGCCTTATCTTTCTCGAAACTTAGTGAACTTTGCTAAACTTCTTCATTCTTGCTATGTAAACTTGAATTAAGGTTCTAAACTTAATTTAGAACACTTTACCTTCCTCAAATACGGTTTCCACTAGAAGGGCCATAACATCTGGAGTAATCCATTTAGCTTGGTTGTACTCCCCACTTTGGAAGAATCCATATCCTTTTATATAGCCTTCCTCATGAATGAGGTCTAAAACAACTTCCTAGGATGGTGGTCACATCCTGACTACTTGCACCAAGGTGTTGCCTTACCTTGTAGCAAGAAAAACCAACAGCCCCAATGTTGCCACACTATTTTGCTAGGATCCATTCATGGACCATAGCATTCAAAAGCAAACCTAACCCAGTTTCACCATCACAACCTGTAGCCACAGCTAGATGACAACTCACAGATGTTGGCTAGTACTAACTACCTTAGCACAAGGACAAACAACTAGATCTCAGAACTAGTCTCCAATGACCATGACCAAGCTCTAATACCAAAAGCTGACATGACCCCTCATGGGCTTACCCAGGAAGCCTGTGGGAACTTGTCCCATGTTAGTCACAATTGGCTAATTGATTACATGTGCACTAGTTAAAACCTTTATGCTTCTAGTTATTTAATCCTACTATGCAGTCATGCATGAGTTTATGCTTTGACTTAATCAATAAAGTAAAGAAATGGTACTTGAAACATTGCTATGGCATAATTTAATAAAAAAAAATCAAAACTATCAAAGCATTCAAACCATTTGAGTGGAATTAACTACACATAACAATTGTGTGCAACCATCCAAACAAGAGTAGACTATGCTCGTACCCAAGAGTGACTCAATAGTACAATACTCAACATGACCATTGGAGGCAAACTAGTGCATCAAAACTATACACTAAATGACTGTATTAAGATCCAAAACCAAGCTTCCACCTTAGAGCAAACTCCCAGTGGCAAGCTTCATAAGTTCTCCCTTGTGCTTCACTAGCCTCTGTAGGCCAAAAAGACAACTGTAGTTAGTACCATAACTTAACCAACAAGCAACCCATAACCTAGAATCATAAAGATTCAAAAAAACTAAATACTTGCTCACAAGCCTAGCTCAACAACCCTCAACGGTTGCTGGCTCAACAACACCCAAAATTGCACAACAAAATGTAAGGGTGTGAGAATTAAAGGTTCTCAGTAAGGGGTCTTCAACCTGCAAGAAAAATCCTGAGGACTCAACATATGAGAACATATGTATCCTGTGTTGTGAGCCCATACAGCCTGAGGGTATGATATATGTACATATAACTAGGTCCTTTGAGACTGTTCCTCATCCTAGTCATCCTCATGGGGCGTCACCCCGTGCCTAACAAGTTCTGGCTACTAACTCACTCTTAGTAAGCCCTAGCTTACTACCTAACCAAATAATGTAGACTTCCCTTAGTTGTTGTGTAGGTGAACATGGTGGATGCTCCTTGCTTGAACTGTAAGAAATCCATTAGTTGTACAAGGCATCGACATAGTGCCTCAACTTCTTAGACTTGACTAGGTCACTTATGTACTCTACCTCTACCCAATTAACCTACCAAGGATGTACTAGGCTTCCACTTGTACCTCAATGCACAGCTTGGCTAGGCAACAAGTGCACTAAGCCTTCATCCATGGTGCTCCCCTATCCACCATTACTTGGTTCACACTAGTGGAGTGGCAATGATCATGGTTGGACTCACTAACTAGGTTCTTTGGAACCCTAACTAGGCATACTACGGTTTCCACATTGAAGCCTCAAATCCAAAGTCTCAATTAGGCTTTTGATGGTACAGAACCTCACACCTAACTAATGGTACTCATTGTGACCATATTTTCCTTTAAAACTTTTCTTCACTTTGAGTTCAAAACACTCTAAAACTAGACCATTTTATGTTATGGACCTTCTAGTGGGAGTCAAAATTGAGGAAGGTAAAGTTTTTTAAATTAAGTTTAGAACCTTAATTTAGGTTTACATAGCAAGAATAGAGAAGTTTAGCAAAGTTCACTAAGTTCCGAGAAAAATAAAGTACTGAACGAAATTCAGGGGCAAAATGGTAATTTTGCATCCTGAATAGCAGGGACAAGTCCCAACTGTTTTAAAATGAATTTTTATAACTTAACTTCCAACCTTAACTCAAACTTAAAGAATAAACAAGAATTTAATCAAGAATCACTAAGTTACAAAGATGGGGGGCTTAATTGCATTAAACTTGAAACCTTGATGACTTTGGTGCCTAAGTAAGGGTTTAAGAAGGGAAAGAGATGGGGGAGGCTGCCATAATCACGTTTTCATACTTCCCTCACTCATTTCTCTCTCAAATTAAGCTTGGAATCAAGTGATCTTGGTGTCAAGAGGTGCAATTCAAGGTGTAGAAGCTTAGAGAAGCCAATTTCAAGCTTGAAAAACATGATTTTGAAGCTTGGAAGGGAATTTTTCCACATCCCCTATTTTTGAATGAGGTAAGGAATGTGTTCTTGATTGAATTCATGTTTTTTAGTTAGTTTGAAGCTTGGGTTTTGGTTAGAGAGTGAAGTTTTGATGATTAGTGCTTTGTTTTTGGATTGGAACTTATGTAGAACTTTGGTGAGCTTGGTTGAACGAAAAGGGGATTGATTCTTGCTTGTTACTTTGACTTGAGGTAAGGAAGATATGTTTTTAAGTTCATTTGATGCCATTAGCTTGAGTTTGCTTGAAGAATTCGAGTGGTTTTAGCTATGGCATTAGTTAAAAGTTTTGGTTGAATTGTGGTGCACTAGAGGAATTGGGAGGATTGGATTGATGTTACAAGGCAGCATAGATATCTTGTGATAGTTGGTTAAGTTCTATGCAACATGTTCTATGTGTGTATGAAATTTGGAGGCATTCCATGCATGTTTGGTATGTGTGGGAATCGTCCAAACTTTATGGCAGCAAAATACGCCAATTTTGACATTTTTCCAGATTGGCGACGCGTCGCCAATTACAGGTCGACCCTAGCGACGCGTCGCCAATCTAGAAATTTGTCACTAAACGTCCCTAACTGTGGCAACGCGTCGCCACAGACAAAATGGCAAAAAATTTCACATTTTTCTAGCTTGATCCAAGTGAGACCTATGGGGGTTCTTAGCGTGCCTAAGGGTCTAAGGATTCCGGGGGTACTCTGAGACTTTCGAAAGTCCCACAAAATGTAAGAGTTTCCTTGAGTTTCGTAGAGTTTTAAGGTTACTTGTGCAACAAGCAAGGAAACTATGTTGCAAATGAGCATAATTAGCTACCACTAGCTCAGGTGAGAGGTTTAGAACCCTTGTCAGCCTAGCCGTGCCGTAGCCACGAGGTCGCAACGCGAAACCTTGTCCATCTAGTCTACAACAAAGAGGTCCTGTGACCTAGTCTACAAAGTTCCACCATAATTCCCCTACATAACGACTATGGGAAGGCTACATGATTGCATCTAGTAAGCTTCGGCTTGCTAGGAGCGGGTTAGTGATCAGAACAAGCTAGGCACGGAGTGATGCACCGTGAGGAGGGCTAGTTGAGGAGAGGTCTTTATGGGGTAGTTATATGTGCATATAATAGACCCTCATGCTATGTGAGCTTGCAAGAAGTTTACGTATGTTCATCATATGTCCAGTCCTAGTAATTTTCTTGCAGGTACACTGAAGACCCCTTACTGAGAATTGTCGAATTCTCACTCCCTAGTTTTGTTATGAAGATACTGAAGTTACTGGACCAGGTAATCGTTGAGGATTAACGCGGTGGTGTTCTTTTGTGTGTACAGGTACGGCATTTGAGAATCTTGATGATTCTAGTATATACTTAGATGGCTTGTTGGTCAAGTAACAGTACTAACTAGTATCTTCCTTTCGCTGCAGAGCCTAGTAGCACTTGGCAAACGACTTTTGAGACTCGCCACTAGGACGTGTATCCAAGGTGGGAGTTAAGTTAAAGAGATCTCAGTAGAGGCTTGTATTTATATAGTACTTTTAGTTGACTCCATAGTCTATGTTATGAGGAGTCCTCAACTTAGGATTGCTCTTAGGTGAGGGCATTAGTCTACTTTATGTATGAATCTTCTCACGAATTGTTATGTGTAGTAAACTCACACAAATGTTGATTTTGTATGCTTTGGCTATTTGTATTTATTTTGTGTAGAAATTACTTGGCCAAGCTAATGTGTTATGGTTTTAATAAACCGAGTCAAAGCATGAAGAGCATGCATATTGCATATTCTAGGATAATCAAATAGTATCATGGGATTTAATCCGCATACATACACAACTAGCCAATTGCAATCCACCGTGAGACCAGCTCTCATAGGACTTCCTGGGTAGGGGCACGGGCGGTCGTGTCATTTTAAGTGTTTTGAAAGCATGCAGTTGATAGTACTCATTTTTACCTTTGCGTGGAATTTGAAATCACCTCAATCAGACACCCAAGCAAACAGTTATGAAGAAAACAAAATAGAGTGTCAATGCTATGGTGGCGACGCGTCGACACAGTTGTCAATGTTCTGCCAATTTCTAAGGTATTGGCGACATGTTGTGGGAACTCGAATTGATTGTCGACGTGTCACCAAACTTGCAAATTACCCAGAAAACTTTGCATTTTGCTGCTATGAACATTGAACACTTTCCAAACATATCAAACATACATGGATGGCCTTCAAACTTCACATAGTGTAGTACAAGTTGCAGAGATCACAATGCACCATTCAAAGCAATCCTATGGTCTCCATAAACACCACATAAATCTTCAAAAACTCCCTTGTCCAACAAGTTCATAACCATCCGCCAACTAATGCCATCCATCAAAATACTCGAATTTAACAACCAACCATGCTAGGAATGGCATCAATTATGCTTGGATCATAAATCCCTTACCTCAATTACATAAGAACTAGCGAGCTATAAAACACCTTAAGCAACAAAGCTTCAACTATGGAGTAACTATGGTTCCAAGACAATTCCAACATATAAGGCACAAATTCAAGCTCATTCTCACTAGAACCAAGCTCATGGAAGCTCAAGAAACCAAGAATAACTCAAGCAAACCATTTGGGCAAAACGTACCTAAGCCCCATAAGCCTAAAAATTGTCATCCCAAGCTCACCACACACAATCCATGCAAAAGGAAATCCTTTCATGCATATAAACCTCATGGGGCACAACAAACCACCAAGATTTGATGAAAGAAATCAAAGTTTCACCATGGAATTGAAGAGGAGAAGGAGAGCTACGAATTTTAGAGGTTGGGGATGATGAATAGTGACTGGCAAAACCATCAAAATGATTTAAAAAGCTAACTTCCCACTTAAGCCCTTCAACTTCTTTAGTTTTGCAGAAAAAGACTGCATGTTCAAATTGATGGGTTTCGAGAGCCAAACAGCGCAGCGGAATTTAACCGAAACCCTCCAGGATCCAAGTGAAACGGGGTAAACCGGGTGTTCAAAAATTTTCATACCTAATTTTCGGTTGAGATCTCTCACTTAACTGTAGAGTCAAATCACAAAACCTGAACAGTTGATGTGTTCAGGCTCTCTATGGCATCCACACGAGCCTCTCGGGATCACCACGCTTCCACCACGTCCCGGCAGATGCGTTTCCCTTGTGCTCGCAGTGCTAGCTTGCATCCTCCAAGGAATTGCAAGAGAAGAGTGTGGCTGTCCTTTTTGGAGGCTAGGGCAAGGAGACCTACGAATTTCTCACTTAAAAGTTGTATTTATAGTGAGACTCAACTTCCAGGCCTAATGGGTTTCAAAGCCCTAATCCAATTAGGATTTAATTTCGGGCTTAATAATGGCTCAACTCTTTGGCCCATTATTAATACGAAATTAAAGTGAAACCATAACCCAAATAATTAGCCCATGCACTCTAATGATCCAAATAGCTCTATGTGTGTGACCCAATAGGCTTTTTCCATGTTGGCAATGATCATAAATCACATTTATGATCATAAGCAATGAGCGGTGTCTAGCAACACATCATTGCTACCCAAGTGACAAGATTGTCGATGATTCGACTAAACCTTTATGATCATCACCGATATATGCCATTGTCCCTTTGTCCAAGATATCAAGACTAAGCACGAGACATGGAATGTGTCACTCTCGTATAGCCCAATCTTTGGTTTCTTGATTACCGAGTAGACCAACTTAAACTGATGACATTGATATCGTATATCAACTCATCCGAGCATGGCCATGCATTTTCTAAGTCTCACTTTATCAAGGGGCCCGAAGATATCACTCCCGTTACATAGGAGGGACAAATCCCATCTTGATCATACAAATCCCTCCGCATGATATGTGACATACCCAATGACCTCCTTCAAGTTCACTCAGTTACGAGCAACAAAGGAAAGTATCAAAGTATGTGACTCACATGTAGGGAACCTTGATGATCTTAGGTCGAAGGACTACATATACCATGATCACTATGAGAATCACTTATGACACTCATATAACGATCCATGTAGTGTTCTCATGGTGGGTCGGTCCAGTACACAAGTTCTCCAACTTGTACCCATATGTAGACTACATATCTCATATTAGTCTCCACATATGCTAGTCGTTATGTATTATTGCAACCCGCTCCACAATAATACTAGACCAGGGACTTTTAAGAATATCATTATTCTAGGGTTACAATTATGTTTGTTAAGTTACGCAGGAACAAAACAACAAACATAATTGCTGGATTAATGCCTTAATAAAATATCATGACTCAATGTGCAAAAAATACAATCATCTCATGATTGGCTTTTGGGCACAACACTAACAATCTCCCACTTGCACTAAAGCCAATCATCCATGTATCTAATACCGATGGACCTAGAATGGCTATCATGCTTTTGCTGCATAAGGGGCTTTGTCAGTGGATCAGCAATGTTGCTATCTGTCGAAGTCCTGCATATCCTTACATCACCCCTCTCGATGATCTCCCTGATGAGATGATAGCGTCGGAGTATGTGTTTGGATCGCTGGTGAGATCGAGGTTCCTTAGCCTGTGCGATTGCTCCATTGTTGTCACAATAGAGCTCTATCGGGTCGGTAATGCTTGGAACCACTCCAAGTTCAGTGATGAACTTCTTGATCCAAACTGCCTCCTTCGCAGCATCAGAGGCGGCAATGTACTCAGATTCTATTGTAGAGTCAGCTACTGTCTCTTGCTTTGAACTCTTCCAGCTCACAGCACCACCACCAATACAAAACACATAACCAGATTGCGATCTAAAATCATCCTTATCGGATTGGAAGCTTGCATCGGTGTAACCCCTTACAACGAGCTCATCTTCACCTCCAAAGACCAAGAATGCATCCTTAGTCCTTCGTAAGTACTTAAGGATGTTTTTAACAGTTGTCCAATGACTCTCACCGGGGTTCGATTGGTACCTACTTGTCATGCTCAAAGCATATGAGACATCGGGACGAGTACATATCATGGCATACATGATAGATCCAATTGCTGAGGCATATGGAATCTTACTCATGCGCTCTCTCTCCTAAGTTGTACTCGGACACTGAGATCTAGAAAGAGTGATACCATGTGACATGGGCAAGAATCCTTTCTTGGAATCTTGCATGCTAAACCTCTTTAGCACCTTGTCAATATATGTACTTTGACTTAGGCCAAGAAGCTTTCTAGATCTATCTCTATAGATCCTGATGCCTAACACATAGGCTGCTTCACCCAAGTCCTTCATAGAGAAACATTTCCTTAGCCAAGTCTTCACAGACTGTAGCATAGGAATGTCATTCCCGATGAGTAGTATGTCATCTACATACAACACCAAGAAGACAATAGCGCTCCCACTAACCTTCTTGTAGACACAAGGTTCATCTTCATTTTTGATAAAACCAAACTCTTTGATTGCATCATCAAAATGAAGATTCCAACTTCGAGAAGCTTGCTTCAGTCCATAAATGGACCTTTGCAACTTGCACACTTTATTGGCATTCTCAGGAGTGACAAAACCCTCAGGTTGTGTCATGTACACATCCTCAAGTAGCTTTCCATTTAGGAATGCAGTTTTGACATCCATTTGCCATATCTCATAATCATAGTGTGCAGCAATAGCAAACAAAATTCGGATGGATTTAAGCATAGCAACTGGTGAAAAAGTTTCATCATAGTCAATACCATGAATTTGCTTGAAACCTTTTGCAACCAATCGTCCCTTAAAGGTAATCACATTACCATCCATGTCAGTTTTCTTCTTGAAAACCCATTTGCACCCTATGGGTTTTACCCCTTCAGGTGGGTCAACCAAAGTCCATACTTGGTTTTCATACATGGATTCCATCTCGGATTTCATGGCCACTAGCCACTTCTCAGAGTCAGGCCCTGACATAGCTTGTTGGTAGGTTGTGGGCTCATCCTGATCCATGAGCATCACATCACTGGTGTTAGTCACAAGAAATCCATATCTCTTGGGCTCATGCCGAATCCTACCAGACCTACGTGGGCTCTGTGCTACAGGAACAGACTCTTGAACCACAACATCTTGCGGTGTCTGTTCAGGTTCCATTTCAGGTTCGATGTCTCCTTGTTGTTCTTGAATTTCTTCAAGTTCTACTTTCCTCCCACTAGTTCCTTTAGAGGTAAACTCTTTCTCCAAAAAGACACCAGTTCGCGCAACAAACACTTTTTGCTCAGAAGGATTGTAGAAATAGTAACCCTTTGTTTCTTTGGGATACCCAACAAAAAGGCATTTTTGAGATTTGGGCCCTAGTTTGTCAGAGGATTGACATTTCACATAAGCGTCACAGCCCCAAATCTTCATAAAAGACAAATTGGGACGCCTCCCACTCCATATCTCATATGGTGTCTTTTGAACCGATTTAGATGGAACTCGGTTTAGTGTAAAAGCGGCTGTCTCTAGAACATGTCCCCAAAAGGAGTTTGGAAGGTCAGCTTGACTCATCATAGAGCGAACCATGTCTAACAGAGTTCGATTTCTCCTTTCAGATACACCATTCCATTGAGGTGTACCTGGTGGAGTGAGTTGTGATACTATACCACACTCCTTCAGATAGTCAAGGAATTCTCGATCCAAGTACTCTCCACCTCGATCTGATCGAAGCACTTTGATACTCTTCCCGAGTTGATTCTCTACTTCATTCTTGAATTCTTTGAACTTTTCAAAGGATTCTGACTTGTGTCTCATAAGATACACATAGCCATATCTGCTGAAGTCATCAGTGAAAGTAATGAAGTATTGGAAACCTCCTCTAGCTTGTGTAGACATAGGGCCACATACATCACTATGTATGAGTCCTAGTAAGTCATTAGCCCTTTCACTTTGCCCTGTGAATGGGGCTTTGGTCATCTTGCCCAACAAACATGACTCACATGTCTCATATGATTCAAAATCAAATGAGTCCAAGAGTCCATCCTTATGGAGCTTGGATATGCGGGTCTCATTTATATGGCCCAAGCGACAGTGCCAGAGATAGGTCGGGTTTGAATCATTTAATCTGACCTTCTTGGTATTCACATTATAGATTGGATCTTCGAGGTCTAGAACATACAACCCATTGCTAAGTTGAGCACTACCATAAAAGATTTCATTCAAATAAATAGAACAACATTTGTCCTTTATTATAAATGAAAAACCTTTCTTGTCCAAACAAGAAACAGAAATCAAATTTCTACTAATAGTAGGCACAAAGTAGCAGTTGTCTAATTCTAAAACTAATCCACTAGGTAAAGTGAGAACATAAGTCCCTACGGCTAAGGCAGCAACCCTTGCTCCATTTCCAACACGTAGGTCCACTTCACCTCGGGCCAATCTTCTACTTCTACTTAGATCCTGCACATTTGCACAAATGTGAGATCCACATCCAGTATCCAATACCCAAGATGAGGAAGTAGAAAAGTTAGCCTCTATAACAAAAATACCTGAAGTGGAAGTCTTACTTCCCTTTTCCTTAGCAAGTTCTTCAAGATAGAGCTTGCAGTTGCGCTTCCAGTGTCCAGGTTGCTTACAATGGAAGCACTCCCCTTCCTTTGCCACACCACCCTTTGGTTTCAGTGCAGCTGAAGAAGAATTAGCATTGGACTTTCCATTAGCTTTATCCTTCTTCTTGTTGGCTTTTCCCTTTCCCTTGCCCTTTTGAACCATCAAAATGGGCTTAGCCTTCTTAAGGTTTTGCTCAGCAGTTCTCAACATGTTGAGCAATTCAGGGAGGGACTTGTCAAGGTCGTTCATGTTATAGTTCATGACGAACTGACTGTAGCTTTCAGGCAACGATTGCAAGACTACATCAATAGCCAACTCTTTCTGAAGAGCAAATCCCAAATTCTCAAGATTCTCAATGTACCCAATCATCTTGAGCACATGAGGACCCACGGGACTTCCCTCAGACATCTTGCACTGAAACAATGCCTTAGAGGTCTCAAACCTCTCATGCCTAGCTTGCTCTTGGAAAAGCATTTTGAGATGTTCGATCATATCGAACGCCCCCATGTTCTCATGTTGCTTCTGAAGCTCAGATTCCATGGTAATAAGCATGAGGCATGCAACATCCAAAGCATCATCAGAATGCCTCTTGTGAGCATCCCTTTCAGCTCTTGGAGCAGTGGCAGCAGGCTCATTCGGAATGGGCTGCTCTAGGACATAAGCCTTTCTCTCTTGTTTGAGGACTATCCTCAAGTTTCGGTACCATTTGAGAAAGTTGGTCCCATTCAGTTTTTCCTTCTCAAGGATCGATCGCAACGAAAGTGTCGATGTGTTTTGTGCCATGGTTATCTACAACAGTAAATATGCAGTGTAAGAGTCATGTATTTTAATTCATTTAATAAGGACTTTTATTAAACGATACTCCCACTATTTTCCTCAAAATAATAACCCTCGATATTATTTTGGAACACCTCGGCGCTAAGGTATTCTAGTGGGCCAAGATCCATATTTGACCACAACCTGAGTCAGCTTTGGCTTTTCTCTCAAGTTACAGCTATTTAGGTAGGCAACTCCTTGCCAATTGCATCTTATGCAACTCTTGGATAGTTGGGTGAACAACACTTGTCCAAGCTCATCTCATGAGCTTAAGCCCAACTCTATGCCTCTAAGTCCCTAATCCTATTAGGATGACTTAGTTAAGTCGGACCCAAAGTTAGCAATTTGGATATCACTATTATCCCATCGCGCCTTACCAAGATGAACATAGGTGCTTTGCTTTGGCAAACCCACCTAATGTTGATCAAAGTCTTGACGAGTGCCAACATTTGGAAGGCATCACATTTAATGACTTAATATTTGTTTGAGGGATTTTTCTTTTGATCTCACCAATTTGTTATCTCCGGTTGTTTTATACATGCATCACATACAAATATAAAACATGCATCTCATGCTTACAAGAAAATAAACGTGACATGGTTATAGCCCAAACTATGTGATATTCTCAAGCCAATGAGAATATCATAAAAGCCTAAGAAAAGAAAAGAGTCTTCACAAGCTCCTTCTCTTCCTTTCTTGGTTGCCCTTTTGTTGTCATCTCCTTGGACATGCCTCCTTGGATGATCCTTAGACATACAACCTTGGATGATCCCATAATGCACTATTACATCAATAATAGAAACCTCGAGTTACATCCGAGGGGAGTAAGGTGAGAAGAGCATGTACAATGAGAGTGATAAGAAAAGGCACGACTCGCAGGTCGTATTTACAAGTACAACCAATCAAGGGCTATAACCATGCACCATGCTTCAAACACCAATCAGCATATCATGTCAAATCTCATTCAACAAAGATGCATGCCAATTTTCGCGCGTTGATTAACCAGTTTTTATTTATGTGGCGCTTCGCATACGGCGGTCCCGCTGGCCGGTCAGCGGGCGGTGGTTCCGCTGACCGGTCAGCGGACGGGGTCAAGGGGAGCCGCCCTTGCGGGGAGGAAATCCTTGCGTGGGGGGCAGCGCCCCCCTGCGCAAAAAATTTTCTTACAATTGCTTAGCCCGAAATCTTCTATTTTCGAGAAAGTAGGCACCCGAGACTCCTCTATTCGAGCCACCAAAAATACCTTACTTTCGGTGCCCGAACAGGCCGAATCCGAACCAAGCTAGGGTTTCTGCAACTATTGCAAGAATCCTAATCCATATAGGTATCTCATACCATTCAATTTGAGATTAATCTCATTAACCAATTTGTGTCGTTTCTTCATATATCTCATATGTTCATTACGAATTCCAGTTTCATGCATCTTGAATCAATCTAATTAATCATGGCCGAAAAGCAACCGAACACATAGCATCATGCGATTCAACACTCAATCCCGATTTAGGGTTTCACCAGTAGCTCTGATACCACTGATGGGTTTCGGGAGCCAAACAGTGCAGTGGAATTTAACCGAAACCCTCTAGGATCCAAGTGAAACGGGGTAAACCGGGTGTTTGAAAATTTTCATACCTAATTTTCGGTTGAGATCTCTCACTCAACTGTAGAGTTGAATCACAAAACCTGAACAGTTGACGTGTTCAGGCTCTCTATGGTATCCACACGAGCCTCTCGGGATCACCACGCTTCCACCACGTCCCGACAGATGCGTTTCTCTTGCGCTCGCAGTGCTAGCTTGCGTCCTCCAAGGAATTGCAAGAGAAGAGTGTGGCTGTCCTTTTTGGAGGCTAGGGCAAGGAGACCTGCGAATTTCTCACTTAAAAGTTGTATTTATAGTGAGACTCAACTTCCAGGCCTAATGGGTTTCAAAGCCCTAATCCAATTAGGATTTAATTTCAGGCTTAATAATGGCTCAACTCTTGGGCCCATTATTAATACGAAATTAAAGTGAAACCATAACCCAAATAATTAGCCCATGCACTCTAATGATCCAAATAGCTCTATGTGTGTGACCCAATAGGCTCTTGCCATGTTGGCAATGATCATAAATCACATTTATGATCATAAGCAATGAGCGGTGTCTAGCAACACATCATTGCTACCCAAGTGACAAGATTGTCGATGATTCGACTAAACCTTTATGATCATCACCGATATATGCCATTGTCCCTTTGTCCAAGATATCAAGACTAAGCACGAGACATGGAATGTGTCACTCTCGTATAGCCCAATCTTTGGTTTCTTGATTACCGAGTAGACCAACTTAAACTGATGACATTGATATCGTATATCAACTCATCCGAGCATGGCCATGCATTTTCTAAGTCTCACTCTATCAAGGGGCCCGAAGATATCACTCCCGTTACATAGGAGGGACAAATCCCATCTTGATCATACAAATCCCTCCGCATGATATGTGACATACCCAATGACCTCCTTCAAGTTCACTCAGTTACGAGCAACAAAGGAAAGTATCAAAGTATGTGACTCACATGTAGGGAACCTTGATGATCTTAGGTCGAAGGACTACATATACCATGATCACTATGAGAATCACTTATGACACTCATATAACGATCCATGTAGTGTTCTCATGCTGGGTCAGTCCAGTACACAAGTTCTCCAACTTGTACCCATATGTAGACTACATATCTCATATTAGTCTCCACATATGCTAGTCGTTATGTATTATTGCAACCCACTCCACAATAATACTAGACCAGGGATGTTTAAGAATATCATTATTCTAGGGTTACAATTATGTTTGTTAAGTTACGCATAAACAAAACAACAAACATAATTCCTGGATTAATGCCTTAATAAAATATCATTACTCAATGTGCAGAAATACAATTATCTCATGATTGGCTTTTGGGCACAACACTAACACAAATAGCGTCTTAAAACTTAGAAATTTAGCCCAACTCTTTGGTTTCTTGTCACTTAGGTCCAAAAGATTAACTTATGAGCTAAAATACCAAACCTATCACCTCGGGGTACAAAATGACCATTTTGCCCCTAATGACACTTAGGTGCCAAATTAAACTAGGAACTATATATCCTTTAGATTACTTACTTGATCTTGCTAATTGACCTTTAATCAAGGCATTTAAACCCGAGATTTATGAACTTACCTTACCCACCGAGCGTTCCGCTAGGAGGGCTATAACAATACTGGTGTTCGACAAATAAGGGAACAACCTCGGTTTAAAAACCAAGTTGGATATGATTGACAAGCATAGAGAGATGACCGAGCTTAGAAGAAAAGCTTTTCAATAGCAAGTAGCCATTGCTACAAAGCTGCATGTCAAGCGTAATGGAATCAAGAAAGGGGACCTCATTCTCCGAAATGCTGAATTCGAAGCCCGAAAACCATCTCATGAAGTACTTCGGCCAAATTAGGTGGACCTTATTTGGTCCTCGAGGAAGTTCGGCCAAGGGTCTATAAGGTCTGTGACACTGAAGGTGAAGAATTGAAAAATACATGGCATTCAGACTCTTTGAAAAAATTCTACACTTAGAAAAATTTTCAAGGGAAAATTTGTCCAAAAGATGATGAAGGAGGTGAACCTAATGTGGTTGCTTCTGAAAATGCATGAGTGGTATTGTGCAATTTCTACCGAAGGTGGTTAACCGAACATGGTTGGTCCAAAGGTACTTAACTATTTTTGAAAAGAAAGTCTTCTGAAGAAGGTTGATTGAAGATGGTTGTGAAACTGTCAGAGGGACTAAGGTTGTGAATCCTTGATAGTATCTTTAAAGGATAATACGACTCATCGCCAAAGATGGTTAAACACATAAGGACGAAGACAATGTTTGAATTCGTACCAATCGGGGACTTAGTCAAAGTTTTGGAAAAAAAATGGGAAAATTCCATTAAGTTCAAATGACAAAGTACAAAGTACAGAGCAAGAAAAAAAAAAGGAGAGGCCTATTGCTTGTCTTGTTCATCTTTGGGGTCTTTAGCATCCTCGGCGTGATCATCTTCGGCGTGAACATCCTCATCTTGGCCACCATCATCAGCTGAAGGAGGAAGAATTGGGAGGTTGAGAAACTCAATACTCGACCACGTGGAGGATGGCCCTTTCGGGGATATTAAGTGCCCGTAGGAAAGAGTGGTCTAAGTCAGATACTGGGACAATACTTGATGGTGAGCAAGGAAATAACCATCCTAAAATGAGTACTTAGTCACCTCATCAGACTTAGCCTTCTCCACCCTCAAATCCTCCAGTTCTTTCTTAAGTACTTCAACTTCATTCTCCAGCTTTTTCTTCTTCTTCTTCCTCTCTTTCTTCAGTCGCTCGATCTCGGCCAAAAATTCTGCATTTCATCCCAATGCCTTTGTGAGATCGACAATGGTGTCTTCTTTCACTCTCTAAAAGGTTTCATTTTCTGATGTCAGTGCTACCACCCTCGCGCCGAGGTCTGACACTTTGGAAGAAAATTCCTCCAAAAGCTCATTTTCGCTCTTAAGCACCTCTTCCCAAAGACTAGCCAGGTCCTCCTTCGTAATTTTGTTAAGCTTGACATACTTGACAACTGAGGCTGCAAATAGCTCCTTGGCCTTGGCCAAGTTCTCCTCCGATTGACTTCAGACCGAAGACTGTTTTGGCTGCCCAAGCCTGAAAATAGCCACCATATGCCAAAAGCTACAAAAGGAAATGATTCCAAATAAGGGTCAAAAGCAACAGAAGCTCAAGATTTTTTTTTCTAAGTCCTAAAGTGCTAAGGTTTACCTAGGCAACATGCTCGGTCATCCTCGTAGGAAGGGCATCCTCATTTGGGCACTACTCCATTAGAGTTTCGAAGGAGGCATTGGTCATGATGCCCCTTGCCATCTGAGGGGCCATCTTGTGACTATCCTTGGATAACAAGTCCATGTCCTTCATGAAGGTCCAGAAAGGGCTCCCTCAGGACCTTGTCCTTTAGGATTTTTGAGTCCCGAAAGGCCATCTTCCGAACATGCTCAGCCATCCACGGAGCCTAGGCTCACTCATCTGCAAAATCACGTCGAAGTTCGGTAACAACGTTATCCCATAGCCATTCATCTACAAGGTCTAAAATACAAAAAAATCCCAAACCCATAGACGAATGGCTAAAGGACAAACCTGGTTGGAGTTCGGGGCCCTCGTTATTAGACTCACTGACGTCTAACACCTTAGCGGGGATGTCCTTGCCCTTCCTTCTTCATCGGTCTTGAGCCTTTTCGATAAACATTTCTCCCACCGAAGCCCCCAGTGCCTCGACAGTAGCATCGAGACTTAAGGGGTAGAATGGATGGCCGGGGCCGAAGGTAGGATAGCACAAATAGGGTTTGATCAGGCACAACAGTCTGATCCTCAGGCGGAGGAGGAAGGGAGTCATCCTTACTTTTCTTCAACCTTGGAGACAAAGATGAACCACCGGTCACTTTCTTCTTCTTTGGTGCCTTTTTCTTCTGTTGTTCACCCTTCTCAGCTTCACTGAGGAAGAGACTTTTGTAGAAAGGAGCAGACTTGTCGCCCATTTCTGCAAAGAGAAAAACATCAGTGAAAGTATGGAAAGTCGTAAGCCACAAATTGGAAAGGAGCTTACTTTCTTTAAGTGCCGATTATGTAAGTTCACCCCGAAGGAGCATGACCAACCAGGACTTTTTCCCGTCCACTACCGATTTCGGCATGTTCAAGTCAGTGATGTGCTCTGTAACAACCTCCAGCTCCCGAAGTACTTCTTCGGTCATGAAGCTCCATCTAATAGGGAAAGGGTGAAGAGATTATGGAGGAACTTCAGGATCCCAATCAGCAATGCCCCAACTACGGCTATCGAGTTCTTCAAATTGAGCCTCCAATTCCAAGGTTAATAGCTTCCTCCGGTCAACTACATCGATGGCCAAGGTTCCCAAAGCGCACTTCACAAGAATGTCCTTTCACTGCTCATCCACCTTTAGAAAGAAATACTTTTTCTAATAGCCTCACCAGCTATCCTTGGTGTCAAAAGTGAAAGTAGACTTCTTGCTCCCTGATCCCTAAGGGAGTAAAAAGTAGAATCCACCCGTTGGGATGGGATGGAGTTTGTAATATTGCATGAAAAAGATGAAGTGGGGCTCTATATTGAAGACCCCACACATGCAAAGAAAGGCATTAAAATAAGAGTACAAGTTCGGAGGAAGTTGGTTGATGGCTATGCCATGAAATTGGCAGAAGTCGTAAACCATCTTTAGTGAAGGATACCGAAGACCCGCCTTTAATTGTGCTCTCTAGATGGTAAGCTCATCATAATGAGGAAGGTAGCTCCACACAGTAGGTTCAAGAAGCCTAGTGATAGGGTACATAGGAACAAAAATCTTCACCGACCACTTCTTCAGTTTTTCCGAAGTGGCACAGCTTAGGTGAGAGTTGAAGGAAGACAACTCTCAAGCATAGCTCTAACTGTGGCTTGGTCGGATGAGAACTTCGGTAATGAAGATACTAACCTCGAATAGATAGGGAAAAAAAAAAAAAAAAGGAAGAAGAAGAACAACTTGATAAATAGACCCACCTAGTTCAGGAAGGGAAAGGAACTTCAGAGATTGCTGCAAGACTTGTCAGAAATAGCCCCGCCGCTCACACCGTCATAAGAAAAAGCTCAAGAATGAAAGAGAAATCAAGAGCAAAAGGAGCGAAAGCAGAAGAAATGAAGAAACCTCTGAGGGACAAGGTCTTATATGGACCGAAGGAGGTAGGCACACCGTCGTCATAAAGACCCTTCGCAAATGAAGGGACGCAACCAATGTAATAGACACAACTGATCACCAATAACTCGATGACACATGTCACATGATGCAAAAATCAAAGGCATGCCTCCTGACACTGGTAGGCCTATATCACCTATCCTGAAGTAACACGACTGAAGATAGGATGATTCACTAACAATGAAAAACATTGATGAAATTATAGCCCCTCATCTTCAGAGACGTGACTTCAGCTAGAAGGATAATTTGGGCTAAGAACATGAAATAGCTCCTTTGGTATCAAAGGTTTGACCTCACCGAAGAATAAGAAGCTAGTTTAGAACAACATCCTCGTAAAGGGCTCAAAACAGAGTGCAAAAACCCTTGGGGAATGATGAGAATGAAACTTCGGCTGGGAAGTAGGGTCTTTGCTCGAGGAGCCGGCAAGAGTAAGACCTCTTGGCAAAGGCATAGCGAAAGGGCTATTAAACCTTCGAGAATTCCCAAAGTGACCTGAAAAGCACCACCCTGGGGAAACATGAGTGGCCAACCTCGGTAAAGAGGGGCCATGATACCCGAGATCTCCAAATCACCTGGCCAAAAACCACTTTCGGTGAAAACCTAGCCTGGACCTCAACAATCTTCGGTAAGTGATCGGATTGACCTTGGAAAAGGCATGTATAGCCACCCTTAGATGAGCACGCCCATGAACTCCTGGAGTGTATATCCCCATCCCCGACAAGGGAGAACGTCTCCCAAAGGTGCCCCATTCTGCCGAAGGACCTCTCCTAACAACACTTGATGGTAATGTCGACCAAAAGAGACCTCCTACCCCGAAGGAGTCTCATACTCTGAAGTGGTCTAGCTTCTCGAAGTGGTCTTGTGGAGACACGACAAAAATGGTTAAGGAGCCTCTAACACAAAGACTAGGCGTTCTAAGGACAAGTTACTCCTGAAGTCCCGGTCTACGTCGAAAGCTCCAACAGCAACTGAACAACCGGTGGTAGAGACTTCTTTGCCTGAGGATGAACATCCTCTGACGGTCACGATGAGCTTCCTCAGCAATTCTCAGTGCTCTGTTATGGCTGAGATGACACAACAGCTTGACCAAAGGTGGTCTCAACTACCTTCGGGCTGAAGAGCCCTTTCACCAGCTGTCCATTGGGAGAGAAGTCCTAAGTCTACTCACCAGAGTTCAGGAAGTGGGGACCTCCATGATGAGTCATCAATAGAGGACGTACCCCCTAGAGGACGTCGGGCTGGAGAAACGGCATCAAAAGGCCCAAAACTTCCCACCAGTGGAGTTCATCACCAGATGGGAAGTCACAATACCCCCGCCGATGAAGTTACTCCCAAAAAAGGAGACGTCGCTCTCCGTTGCCGAAGGACACTAGGCAACGACAAGAGAGCGGTACTATGACCTTCATGGATAAGATCTTAGAGAGGCTAGAAAAAGTAGAAAGGCAGATTTCCTGGAAGCCTATTTGGTCAAGGCTGCCAAAGACCTTCACCGAAGAAGAGTCACCCTTCATCCGTGCAATAGTAGAGGCACCCATAACAAGTGACTTCTGAGTACCACGCTTGGAAATGTATGATGGGCATAGAAACCCCAAAGGTCACCTAACGAAGTATAGACGTAGCATGGTGTTGCATGGTGCTGATGATACCACCCTCTGCAAGTGCTTTCAAGTTACTCTCTCCGGGTCGGCGACTGAGTTGTATAACTCCCTGCCCCGCGGAACGATAATGGGTTTCCACGAGTTGTCCACCACACTCACTCAACAGTTTATTGGAAGCAGACCGATGGTGAAGATGCCCTTCTAGATGTTTGACATAGCACAAAGGAATGGAAAGACCATTTGTGACTTTGTCGAAAGGTTCAATAGGGAAGCCCTGAGTGTGCTCGACTTCTGCCCCAAAGTCCACACCCTCGCCATGACCAGGGGACTTCAGAGAGACTCACAACTCTTTTATGAGTTCTCCAAAGATCCCCTAGACACCCTCAGGGAATTCTACCGGAGGGTTGAACAACATATGAATGCTGAAGAACTGTGGATAGGAAGGTCGAAGCCTGACCACAATCATGTCGAGGGTCAAGCTCACCAACCTCGGTATCCGCCCGAGGGTAGGGAAAGACCTCCGAAGCAAAGAGGGAAAAGACTGGTGTCATTCACTCCCTTAAACACCATGAGGACAAACATACTGATGGCCATGGAAAGGTAAGGGACTACTATCCAACGTTTGAATGCCATGACCTCGGAGAATAAGATGAACATGAGAAGTTTTGCCAGTTTCACCGAGACCATGGGCACGACACAGAGGACTGCCTCCAGCAGAAAAAGAACATCAAATCTCTGATCAAACAAGGCCAACTATGGTGATACCTTCGAATGCCGTCCCCCAAAGGAATAAGGGAAGAAGAAAGGAAAGGGGAAGATGAGGACTACGATTCCGACCGACGTCGGAACCGAAGTCCTAGAAAGCATCCACCACCTGTGGTAGGAGTAGTCCAGACAATCACTACTAAGATACCCTCAGGCGAGAGAAAAAGATAAATTCGGGAAATCTCAATGATGGAGTTCGAAAACCCAGTGAACAAGCTTATTCAGAAAGATGGGTCTACCGTGAAGTTCCCTGATGATGACCCCCTCATAATCATGGCAAGGATAGGGAGTTGGGATGTCAAAAAGTGCTCATTGATGATGGATCCAATGCCGACATTCTGTTTTCCCACCTATTGCTGAACTTGGGCATCTCCAAGGATGATCTTAAACCCGTTACTTCCCCTACGTTCGGTGTAGGTCCCTCCAAACTCCCTGTGCTCAGGTGGATTGGTTTAGGACAAGAAAGAGCTCTTTGGCTCCACAATGACAAGGTTCATTGTCATAGATGTCCATTCTTCATACAATGCCATCCTTGGAAGGCAGACACAAGGAAATTTCCACATTCTTCCAAATGTGAAATACCTAACAGTCACCTTCGACGGGAAGGAAGGGGATGTAGAGATATTCATTGATCAAGTTGAGGTTAGGAAAGTCTTCGTGAAGGCTAGACAAAGTCCAATGAAAGTTCATGCACAGACTTCGGAAGAAAAGAGCATACTCGTCGAAGAGGCAATAGGAGAAGGAGTAGGTGACTTCAAAAAAATAGAAACAGAGGATGTAGAATTTGTCCCAGGCTGAAGTACCCGAGTAGGGAAACAACTGGCCGAAGATGACAAGCAGAAACTTGTATCTTTTCTATTAATGGACAAAGATCTATTTGCCTACTCTCCGAATGACATGCCTGGGGTAGACCCTTGGATAATTCAGCATAGCCTTAAGGTGCATCCAGAGGTGAAGCCTGTTCGGAAAAAAAAGCACATCCTCTCAGCGCATAAGAACAACTTCGTTAGAGCCGAAGTCCAACGGTTAATGGAGGCAAGTGTAATAAGAGAAGTCAAGTACCCCGAATAGCTTGGCAATGTTGTTATCACCATGAAGGAATTGAGTGATAAACTCCGAATGTGCATCGACTTCCGAAATGTAAACGATGCCTGTCCCAAGGATTCATATCCTTTGCCACCAATAGATCAATTGGTGGACTCCACCGTCGAATACAGTCTGCTCAGCTTCCTCGACACCTCCAGTGGATACCACCAAATTCAGATGGATCCCGAAGATGAGGAGAAAATCACCTTCATCACCGAAGTCGGGACCTACTGCTATGTCAAAATGCCTTTCAGTCTAAAGAATGCAGGGGCCACGTACCATAGGTTGACGAATAGGGTATTTAACACCCAAATTGAAAGGAATATGGAAGTATTTGTCAATGATATGATAGTTAAGAGAAAACTACCTAGCAGTCATATCTTAGACTTAAAGGAAATATTGCACTGACTTCAAAAATTCAAAATTCATCTCAACCCGGGAAGTGCATGTTCGGGGTGAATGCGGGCAAGTTCCTTGGATTCATGGTATCGGAAAGAGGTATCGATGCCAACCCAGAAAAAGTTAAGGCCCTGCTAAGATTCCAAACTCCCACAACAACCAAGGACGTGCAAAGGTTGGCTAGGAGAACCACTTCCTTCAGTAGATTCATTTCCAGATATGGTGATCGGTGCCGACTGTTCTTTAAAGTGCTCACCAAAGCAGCAAAAAATGAAGGTACCTTCAGTTCTGAGGAACATCCTTCGATCGAAGACTGCCAAAAGGCCTGGGATGAGCTCAAAAGTTACCTAAGCCGTCAGTCGATACTTCGGCAGCTGATGGAAAGATAACCTCTGATCCTTTACCTCGCTGTCAATGAAAAAATAGTGAGTTCAGTGCTTTTAAAGGAAGAGGGAGGAAGGCAGTGGCCAGTATACTATGTGGGTAACTCCCTACATGGTGCCGAAGTTAGTTACCCTCTTCTCCAGAAGGCCATCTATGCCTTAATATTGGCAAGTAGAAGGTTGCGACCTTACTTCCAAGGACACCTTATTACTGTCTGAAGTAACCTACCTCTTCGAGATGTCATGAGGAGGGTAGATCACTTGGGAAGATTATCAAAGTGGTGTACTGAGCTTGGACAGTACGACATCACTTACGAGCCAAAAAGGGCAATAAAGGCCCAAGCACTGGCAGACTTCATCGCCGAAGTGCCAAAAGCTGAGGTTACCCTTGAGGACCTCATAAAGGATGAACCTGAGTGGACACTATTTGTTGATGGAGCCTCTGGTTCTGAACATCAAGGAGTTGGAGTAATCCTCCGCGGTCCCGAAGGTATGGAAGCCATTAAGGCCATCAAATTTGGATTCAATGTCACCAAAAATGTCTCCAAATATGAAGCCCTCATAGCAGGCTTACTTCTAGCAAAAATAGTTGGTGTGAGAAATCTGAAGGCCTACAGTGATTCTCAGCTGGTAGTCCGGTAGATGGTGGAGGACTATGGCGCAAAGGACCCAACCTTGGCAAAGTACCATGACCTCGTCAAAAAGCTCATCCAAGAATTCAACGGGGTACATATAGAAAATGTACCTTGTCGACATAACATGGAAGTAGACACTTTGGCCAAATCAAAGAAGTCCACCCAAGTACTATATCAGCCAAGCATAGTGATATTGTGCGTAACAACCTCGGGCAGAGGGTGGAAAGATCCCATCAAGAAATACCTCATAACTTCAGAACTTCTAGAAGATTCTCTTAAAGCTACGAGAGTGCAAAAATGCTCAGGAAGATACTTCCTGATGGGGGTAGAATTGTGTTACCTGCTCACAAAATGGGAGAATTACAAGTGTGTTATAATGGCTAAAAACCTTTATATTGTGTAATTCTCACCATAGTGATTGAAGTGTGGGGGGTAAAAGGCATGATCAACACCTCTTTAAAAGTGTTTCAAGTTGGTAACTTGGCCCCAAAGAAAATCCTTAAGGATTGCTTGTTTGTTAAGCAACCTATGCACTTTTTTGTAAGGTTTTGGAAATTAGGGTACTCAATTGCAAAACTCTCAAGAAAGAGACTTGGAGAGTTATGGGAAGGATATGAATGTTATGAAAGTGCTATTGGAGGACCAAATTGCTTATGAAAGACAAGTTTAGACAAAGGAAACACTAAAGGCAATAAGGACCTAAATGTCCTACTGTAAACCTTAAGGTGTTCAAGCTTTTGACTTAAGTCTAAGGGTGGAATTGTGGGGTTATCCCAACATGGGCGAGGCAGCCAAGACTTGATAATTAGTCAGAAATGTTGGGCACATGTGTACCAATGATTTTAAGATAAAGAAACCATAATTAGTGAGAAGGAAAATGACATAAAGCAAGGTTAAGCTTCTCAAGTGTGTTTTGTGCCCTTAAGCTCATTTAAGGCCATTTAAGTGGCCAAAGCACTTTTCCCTCTATCATTTTCATCCTCCTCTAGCCCAAGAACATAGTCACACATCCTCCATAGCCACCAAACCTTCAAACTTTCAATTGATTGAAATGGAAGGCAAAAGGAAGCAATTGGAGGCAAACTAGAGCTATTGCTTGGATACTTCAAGGATCAAGTTTGATTTTTGGCCTACCCAATTTGGTAAGGGTTCCCCTGCTCTCATGGACTATTTTATACAATTTTCACACATCCATTGCGCTAGGGCTAAGCTTGGAAGAGAGCCATGTTGGGTTTCGGGAGCCAAATAGCGCAGCAGAAGTTAACCAAAACCCTCCAGGATCCAAGTGAAATGGGGTAAACCGGGTGTTCAAAAATTTTCATACCTAATTTTCGGTTGAGATCTCTCACTCAACTATAGAGTCGAATCACTAAACCTGAACAGTTGACGCATTCAGGCTCTCTATGGTATCCACACGAGCCTTTCTGGATCACCACGCTTCCACCACGTCCCGACAGATGCGTTTCATTTGCACTCGCAGTGCTAGCTTGCGTCCTCCAAGGAATTGCAAGAGAAGAGTGTGGCTGTCCTTTTCGGAGGCTAGGGCAAGGAGACCTGCGAATTTCTCACTAGAAGTTGTATTTATAGTGAGAGTCAACTTCCAGGCCTAATGGGTTTCAAAGCCCTAATCCAATTAGGCTTTAATTTTGGGCTTAATAATGGGTTAACTATTGGGCCCATTATTAATACGAAATTAAAGTGAAACCATAACCCAAATAATTAGCCCATGCACTCTAATGATCCAAATAGCTCTATGTGTGTGACCCAATAGGCTCTTACCATGTTGGCAATGATCATAAATCACATTTATGATCATAAGCAATGAGCGGTGTCTAGCAACACATCATTGCTACCCAAGTGACAAGATTGTCAGTGATTCGACTAAACCTTTATGATCATCACCAATATATGCCATTGTCCCTTTGTCCAAGATATCAAGACTATGCACAAGACATGGAATGTGTCACTCCCGTATAGCCCAATCTTTGGTTTCTTGACTACCGAGTAAACCAACTTAAACTGATGACATTGATATTGTATATCAACTCATTCGAGCATGGCCATGCATTTTCTAAGTCTCACTCTATCAAGGGGCCCAAAGATATCACTCCCGTTACATAGGAGGGGAAAATCCCATCTTGATCATACAAATCCGTTCGCATGATGTGTGACATACCCAATGACCTCCTTCAAGTCCACTCAGTTACGAGCAACAAAGGAAAGTATCAAAGTACGTGACTCACATGTAGGGAACCTTCATGATCTTAGGTCGAAGCACTACATATACCATGATCACTACGAGAATCACTTATGACACTCATATCACGATCCATGAAATGTTCTCATGGTGGGTCGATCCAGTACACAAGTTCTCCAACTTGTACCCATATGTAGACTACATATCTCAAATTAGTCTCCACATATGCTAGTCGTTATGTATTATTGCAACCCGCTCCACGATAATACTAGACCAGGGACGTTTAAGAATGTCATTATTCTAGGGTTACAATTATATTTGTTAAGTTACACAGAAACAAAACAACAAACATAATTGCTGGATTAATGCCTTAATAAAATATCATGACTCATTGTGCAAAAATACAATCATCTCATGATTGGCTTTTGGGCACAACACTAACAATCTCCCACTTGCACTAAAGCCAATCATCCATGTATCTAATACCGATGGACCTTGAATGGCTATCATGCTTTTACTGCGTAAGGGGCTTTGTAAGCGGATTAGCAATGTTGCTATCTGTTGAAGTCCTGCATATCCTTACATCACTCCTCTCGATGATCTCCCTGATGAGATGATAGCATCGGAGTATGTGTTTGGATCGCTGGTGAGATCGAGGTTCCTTGGCCTGTGCGATTGCTCCATTATTGTCACAATAGAGCTCTATCGAGTCAGCAATGCTTGGAACCACTCCAAGTTCATTGATGAACTTCTTGATCCAAACTGCCTCATTCGCAGCATCAGAGGCGGCAATGTACTCAGATTCTATTGTAAAGTTAGCTACTGTCTCTTGCTTTGAACTCTTCCAGCTGACAGCACCACCACCAATACAAATCACATAACCATATTGCGATCTAAAATCATCCTTATCGGATTCGAAGCTTGCATCGGTGTAACCCCTTACAACGAGCTCATCTTCACCACCAAAGACCAAGAATGCATCCTTAGTCCTTCGTAAGTACTTAAGGATGTTCTTAACAGCTGTCCAGTGACTCTCACCGGGGTTTGATTGGTACCTACTCATGATGCTCAAAGCATATGAGACATCGGGACAAGTATATATCATGGCATACGTGATAGATCCAATTGCTGAGGCATATGGAATCTTATTCATGCGCTCTCTCTCCTCGGGTGTACTCGGACACTGAGATCTAGAAAGAGTTTACCATGTGACATGGGCAAGAATCCTTTCTTGGAATCTTGCATGCTAAACCTTTTTAGCACCTTGTCAATGTATGTACTTTGACTTAGGCCAAGAAGCTTTCTAGATCTATCTCTATAGATCCTGATGCCTAACACATAGGCTGCTTCACCCAAGTCCTTCATAGAGAAACATTTCCCCAGCCAAGTCTTCACAGACTATAGCTTAGGAATGTCATTCCCGATGAGTAGTATGTCATCTACATACAACACCAAGAAGACAATACCGCTCCCACTAACCTTCTTGTAGACGCAAGGTTCATCTTCATTTTTTATAAAACCAAACTCTTTGATTGCTTCATCAAAACGAAGATTCCAACTTCGAGAAGCTTGCTTCAGTCCATAAATGGACCTTTGCAACTTGCACACTTTATTGGCATTCTCAGGAGTGACAAAACCCTCAAGTTGTGTCATGTACACATCCTCAAGTAGCTTTCCATTTAGGCTTTCCATTTAGGAATGCAGTTTTGACATCCATTTGCCATATCTCATAATCATAGTGTGCAGCAATAGCAAACAAAATTTGGATCGATTTAAGCATAGCAACTGGTGAAAAAGTTTCATCATAGTCAATACCATGAATTTGCTTGAAACCTTTTGCAACCAATCGTCCCTTAAAGGTAATCACATTACCATCCATGTCAGTTTTCTTCTTGAAAACCCATTTGCACCCTATGGGTTTTACCCCTTCAGGTGGGTCAACCAAAGTCCATACTTGGTTTTCATACATGGATTCCATCTCGGATTTCATGGCCACTAGCCACTTCTCAGAGTCAGGCCCCGACATAGCTTGTTGGTAGGTTGCGGGCTCATCCTGATCCATGAGCATCACATCACTAGTGTGAGTCATGAGAAATCCATATCTCTCGGGCTCACGCCGAATCCTACCAGACCTACGTGGGCTCTGTGCTACAGGAACAGACTCTTGAACCACAACATCTTGTGGTGTCTGTTCAGGTTCCATTTCAGGTTCGATGTCTCCTTGTTGTTCTTGAATTTCTTCAAGTTCTACTTTCCTCCCACTAGTTTCTTTAGAGATAAACTCTTTCTCTAAAAAGACACCAGTTCGAGCAACAAACACTTTTTGCTCAGAAGGATTGTAGAAATAGTAACCCTTTGTTTCTTTGGGATACCCAACAAAAAGGCATTTTTGAGATTTGGGCCCTAGTTTGTCAGAGGATTGACGTTTCACATAAGCGTCACAGCCCCAAATCTTCATAAAAGACAAATTGGGACGCCTCCCACTCCATATCTCATATGGTGTCTTTTGAACCGATTTAGATGGAACTCGGTTTAGTGTAAAAGCGGCTGTCTCTAGAGCATGTCCCCAAAAGGAGTTTGGAAGGTCAGCTTGACTCATCATAGAGCGAACCATGTCTAACAGAGTTCGATTTCTCCTTTCAGATACACCATTCCATTGAGGTGTACCTGGTGGAGTGAGTTGTGATACTATACCACACTCCTTCAGATAGTCAAGGAATTCTCGATCCAAGTACTCTCCACCTCGATCTGATCGAAGCACTTTGATACTTTTCCCGAGTTGATTCTCTACTTCATTCTTGAATTCTTTGAACTTTTCAAAGGATTCTGACTTGTGTCTCATGAGATACACATAGCCATATCTGCTGAAGTCATCAGTGAAAGTAATGAAGTATTGGAAACCTCCTCTAGCTTGTGTAGACATAGGGCCACATACATCACTATGTATGAGTCCTAGTAAGTCATTAGCCCTTTCACTTTGCCCTGTGAATGGGGCTTTGGTCATCTTGCCCAACAAACATGACTCACATGTCTCATATGATTCAAAATCAAATGAGTCCAAGAGTCCATCCTTATGGAGCTTGGATATGCGGGTCTCATTTATATGGCCCAAGCGACAGTGCCAGAGATAGGTTGGGTTCGAATCATTTAATCTGACCTTCTTGGTATTCACATTATAGATTGGATCTTCGAGGTCTAGAACATACAACCCATTGCTAAGTTGAGCACTACCATAAAAGATTTCATTCAAATAAATAGAACAACATTTGTCCTTTATTATAAATGAAAAACCTTTCTTGTCCAAACAAGAAACAGAAATCAAATTTCTACTAATAGTAGGCACAAAGTAGCAGTTGTCTAATTCTAAAACTAATCCACTAGGTAAAGTGAGAACATAAGTCCCTACGGCTAAGGCAGCAACCCTTGCTCCATTTCCAACACGTAGGTCCACTTCACCTCGGGCCAATCTTCTACTTCTACTTAGATCCTGCACATTTGCACAAATGTGAGATCCACATCCAGTATCCAATACCCAAGATGAGGAAGTAGAAAAGTTAGCCTCTATAACAAAAATACCTGAAGTGGAAGTCTTACTTCCCTTTTCCTTAGCAAGTTCTTCAAGATAGAGCTTGCAGTTGCGCTTCCAGTGTCCAGGTTGCTTACAATGGAAGCACTCCCCTTCCTTTGCCACACCACCCTTTGGTTTCAGTGCAGCTGAAGAAGAATTAGCATTGGACTTTCCATTAGCTTTATCCTTCTTCTTGTTGGCTTTTCCCTTTCCCTTGCCCTTTTGAACCATCAAAATGGGCTTAGCCTTCTTAAGGTTTTGCTCAGCAGTTCTCAACATGTTGAGCAATTCAGGGAGGGACTTGTCAAGGTCGTTCATGTTATAGTTCATGACGAACTGACTGTAGCTTTCAGGCAACGATTGCAAGACTACATCAATAGCCAACTCTTTCTGAAGAGCAAATCCCAAATTCTCAAGATTCTCAATGTACCCAATCATCTTGAGCACATGAGGACCCACGGGACTTCCCTCAGACATCTTGCACTGAAACAATGCCTTAGAGGTCTCAAACCTCTCATGCCTAGCTTGCTCTTGGAAAAGCATTTTGAGATGTTCGATCATATCGAACGCCCCCATGTTCTCATGTTGCTTCTGAAGCTCAGATTCCATGGTAATAAGCATGAGGCATGCAACATCCAAAGCATCATCAGAATGCCTCTTGTGAGCATCCCTTTCAGCTCTTGGAGCAGTGGCAGCAGGCTCATTCGGAATGGGCTGCTCTAGGACATAAGCCTTTCTCTCTTGTTTGAGGACTATCCTCAAGTTTCGGTACCATTTGAGAAAGTTGGTCCCATTCAGTTTTTCCTTCTCAAGGATCGATCGCAACGAAAGTGTCGATGTGTTTTGTGCCATGGTTATCTACAACAGTAAATATGCAGTGTAAGAGTCATGTATTTTAATTCATTTAATAAGGACTTTTATTAAACGATACTCCCACTATTTTCCTCAAAATAATAACCCTCGATATTATTTCGGAACACCTCGGCGCTAAGGTATTCTAGTGGGCCAAGATCCATATTTGACCACAACCTGAGTCAGCTTTGGCTTTTCTCTCAAGTTACAGCTATTTAGGTAGGCAACTCCTTGCCAATTGCATCTTATGCAACTCTTGGATAGTTGGGTGAACAACACTTGTCCAAGCTCATCTCATGAACTTAAGCCCAACTCTATGCCTCTAAGTCCCTAATCCTATTAGGATGACTTAGTTAAGTCGAACCCAAAGTTAGCAGTTTGGATATCACTATTATCCCATCGCGCCTTACCAAGATGAACATAGGTGCTTTGCTTTGGCAAACCCACCTAATGTTGATCAAAGTCTTGACGAGTGCCAACATTTGGAAGGCATCACATTTAATGACTTAATATTTGTTTGAGGGATTTTTTCTTTTGATCTCACCAGTTTGTTATCTCCGATTGTTTTATACATGCATCACATACAAATATAAAACATGCATCTCATGCTTACAAGAAAATAAATGTGACATGGTTATAGCCTAAACTATGTGATATTCTCAAGCCAATGAGAATATCATAAAAGCCTAAGAAAAGAAAAGAGTCTTCACAAGCTCCTTCTCTTCCTTTCTTGGTTCCCTTTTGTTGTCAGCTCCTTGGACATACCACCTTGGATGATACTTGGTCATACCAACTTGGATGATCCCATAATGTCCCATTACATCAATAATAGAAACCTCGAGTTACATTCGAGGGGAGTAAGGTGAGAAGAGAATGTACAATGAGAGTAACAAAAGAAGGCACGACTCGCAGGCCATATTTACAAGTACAACCAATCAAGGGCTATAACCATGCACCATGCTTCAAACACCAATCAGCATATCATGTCAAATCTCATTCAACAAAGATGCATGACAATTTCCGCGCGTTGATTAACCAATTTTTATTTATGTAGCGCTTCACATATGGCGGTCTCGTTGGCCGGTCAGCGGGCGGTGGTTCCACTAACCGGTCAGTGGACGGGGTCAAGGGGAGCTGCCCTTGCAAGACTCCTCTATTTGAGCCACCAAAATACCTTATTTTCGGTGCCCGAACAGGGCGAATCCGAACCAAGATAGGGTTTTTGCAACTATTACAAGAATCCTAATTCATATAGGTATCTCATACCATTCAATTTCGGGTTAATCTCATTAACCAACTAGTGTCGTTTCTTCATATATGTCATATGTTCATTACGAGTTCCGGTTTCATGCCTCATGAGTCAATCTAATTAATCATGGCCGAAAAGCAACCGAACACATAACATCAGGCGACTCAACATCAATCCCGATTTAGGGTTTCACCAGTAGCTTTGATACCACTGTTGGGTTTCGGGAGCCAAATAGTACAACAGAATTTAACTGAAACCCTCCAGGATCCAAGTGAAACAGGGTAAACCGGGTGTTCAAAAATTTTCATACCTAATTTTCGGTTGAGATCTCTTACTCAACTGTAGAGTCGAATCACTAAACCTGAACAGTTGACGTGTTCAGGCTTTTTATGATATCCACACGAGCCTCTTGGGATCACCACGCTTCCACCACGTCCAAGCAGATGTGTTTCTCTTGCACTCGCAGTGCTAGCTTGCGTCCTCCAAGGAATTGCATGATAAGAGTGCGGCTGTCCTTTTGGGAGGCTAGGGCAAAGAGACCTGCGAATTTCTCTCCAGAAGTTGTATTTATAGTGAGACTCAACTACCAGGCCTAATGGGTTTCAAATCCCTAATCCAATTAGGCTTTAATTTCGGGCTTAATAATGGCTTAACTATTGGGCCCATTATTAATATGAAATTAAAGTGAAACCATAACCCAAATAATTAGCCCATGCACTCTAATGATCCAAATAGCTCTGCCACGTTGGCAATGATCATAAATCACATTTATGATCATAAGCAATGAGTGGTGTCTAGCAACACATCATTGCTACCCAAGTGACAAGATTGTCAGTGATTCGACTAAACCTTTATGATCATCACCGATATATGCCATTGTCCCTTTGTCCAAGATATCAAGACTAAGCACAAGACATGGAATGTATCACTCCCATATAGCCCAATCTTTGGTTTCTTGATTACCGAGTAGACCAACTTAAACTGATGACATTGATATCGTATATAAACTCATTCAAGCATGGCCATGCATTTTCTAAGTCTCACTCTATCAAGGGGCCCAAAGATATCAATCCCGTTACATAGGAGGGACAAATCCCATCTTGATCATACAAATCCCTCCGCATGATGTGTGACATACCCAATGACCTCCTTCAAGTCCACTAAGCTACGAGCAATAAAGGAAAGTATCAAAGTACGTGACTCACATGTAGGGAACCTTGATGATCTTAGGTCGAAGGACTACATATACCATGATCACTACGAGAATCACTTATGACACTCATATAACGATCCATGAAGTGTTCTAATGGTGGGTCGGTCCAGTACACAAGTTCTCCAACTTGTACCCATATGTAGACTACATATCTCATATTAGTCTCCACATATGCTAGTCGTTATGTATTATTGCAACCTGTTCAACAATAATACTAGACCAGGGACGTTTAAGAATATCATTATTCTAGGGTTACAATTATATTTGTTAAGTTACGCAGAAGCAAAACAACAAACATAATTGCTGGATTAATGCCTTAATAAAATGTCATGACTCAATGTGCAAAAATAAAATCATCTCATGATTGGCTTTTGGGCACAACACTAATAAGCCATGAGCTTGATGAACCAAGCTTAGTAAGGGGAGTGCACTAGCTGAAGGTTTTGTCACCTATTGTCAAGTGCACAATGATGGCAGTGAAATGAGGGTTTTTTTTAGCCCAAAGTTAATACTAACTACTATTAAAATCCTCCTAAGACCAAGCATTAGCTTGAGGAGGGCTGCCATAGTGATTTATTTATGTTTATTGCATGTTTTATGGACTAACCTATGGTTATTGTTGCTGACATTTCATGTGTTTGTTGGTTGTGAATGGCTGCTACATTTGGTTGCTATATCTTGTATATATGCATTTTGGTTTTTGTGTTTTAGTGTCTTTGGATTCAGGTTTTAATGAGGGTCACATTGCCTACTGAATCCAAGTGTTACACTTACTTAGTTTCTCAATGAAACTTACTCCCCTCAATTCTGTCATTTCAGGTCCAGCAGAGTGATCACATTCAAACTGACCTTTGTGGTTTGAGTTTTGATCTGAAATTTCAGGTGAATGAACTTCCATCTATCTAGTTATGATCTGGAAATTTTTGTGATTTTATGAGTAGATTTGGTATTTTTGGTGATGGTACTTACTGTGTTGTGCAGCAGCTGTCCAGCATCCTGTTTCTAGAGTCCATTGCATTTCAGGTACTCCTGTAACCTAGGGTGCGTATTTAGCTGAGTTAATACCAATATGTAGTTCATGTATGCATGTACATCTAGTGTATGTAAGATGAGACAAGTATGTGAACATTTGAGTAATGTTTTGGCTCTGTAAGTGATGTGGTGCAAAGCTGCCTAAGTGTGAATGATAGGCTGCTTACTTGTAAATTCTGTTTGGATGACATAAAGTTACTAATTGCAAGAGTATGTAATTCCTATGTGTAATGGACATATATGTGACAGGCTTGGAGGGTTTTTCCCTTGTGAATGAAGTGTTTGCAAGGTTTGGAAAAATTGTATGGGCAAAATGGTCCAAAAGTTCCCAGAATTTCGATCCTGTACCTAAAGTTTAATATCTCCCTGTGTAGAACGAATAATGGTATCAAATTTTCACCACACCTAGAGGACATCAAGATGGTTAACTAAGATTTGGAATTTATGAATTTTGAGCCCTGTAGCCAAGGCTATGACATTGCAAAGTTGGCTATGTTACTGTTTATTTGGTTAGAATTTTGTAACCAACTTCAAAAATCCATAACTTGGTCCATAGGTGGGCTATTGATGTAAAAAAAAATTTCTTGGTTTTCATTAAGTCTCTTCTTGATAGTATAGCAAGAAAAAAATAGGGGGGTACATAGCCAGAATGATACAGTTTATTAGTGGAAGTTACAAGTGCAGTGGCTGGTCACTAGAACCTAACAAGATTGCCTAATTTGTGGTAGCCAAGATTAAGACTTGTGCTAGTGTTTTCCTTCTTTGATGCCATGGTGTGCATGAAATGTGAATATGTGTGTGATGGTTGGACCAATATGCATGTGTTTACATAGTGCCCAAGAGGGCCACTTGGGAGTGCACACTAAGGGTAGTGTTCTGATGGCCTACAAAACATTTCCAATCCTGGGAGTCTAAATACACAATTTTGGCACCGTAATCGGACTACCTCGGAGTGGGTAACATAAGTTGGTATCAGAGCATGGTTTGTACATGTACTTAGCATATAGTTGCATTTCATGCATCTACATACATGAACTCAGTTTGGTCAGCTGCTAGTGTCAAGTACCATTGAAATACCTATGATCTTTATGTGTGCTCTATGATGAATCATCAATGCTAGAAGTAAACATGGTTGCCACAAGAAGAGGGGAACCATGCTGAAGGCCTCCTACTAATTTTGGGCAACAAGGAAATGGGCAGAATAGAGGGAATCAGGGGCAACAGGGTGTACCAAACCTTGAAGTGCCTTAGGTTTAGTTAGAACTTCAGAGGAACTTAGCTCTAATCAATGAAAACTTAATGAGGTTGATTCAAGCACAACAGCAAGCAATCCAGGTAGCTCCAGCAGAACCAGTTCAGGATGCACAACAGCAACCAAAAGTGGATACTAGGAACACATTTGAATATGTTCCTTCTGGAAGCTTAGAAGATACAAATGATGAGACCACTGAGGAGGAAGATGAAGATAGGTGAAATCTAAGAGGAAGAAGACTAAGGTCTGAGATTGGTCAGGTATCCAAGACCAATCCCTTAGTCTATGACCATTCCTTCACTAGGAATGAGACTGAGGAAGGCTATGAGAGAAGATCTAGGAGAAGGTACAGAGATCACAGACAGCATCACCATACAGAGGGCTCTCACAGATCTAAGAGACATAGATTAGAGGATCTGGAAGGCGTAGATGAAGTCAGACTATTGGAGAGGTTCCAAGGCCTAAGATCTCCATAGTTTGATGGAAGAGCTGGGCCAGAGAGAGCTGAGGAGTGGTTAATCTTCATTGAAAAAATGTTTCAGAGGATGCCACTCAGCTTTACCAAGAGAGTGTCACTAGCTACCTACAATCTGTTAGGCAGTGCAGAGATGTGGTGGAGGAGCACCAAAGATAAATATGCTATCCAGAGGGTCAGAAGGCTAGGAGAAAACATGGAAATGACTTGGCTAGAGTTGACTCAGCGGTTCCATAAGCAGTACATTAGTGATGCTATCAAGGAAATGAAGCAAGTTGAATTTGATGCTATAAGGCAGGACAACCTCAATGTCCTAGAGTATGAGCACAAAGTCAATCAGTTGGTGAGGAATACTCCTAAGTATCATGGAGTAGAGGAGTTGAAGGCCAAAAGATTTTTCAAAGGCCTAAAGTCAGACATTAGAAAGGCTGTTAGACCTTTTGGAGCAAGTACATACTATGAAGCAGTGCAAAAAGCTCTACTAGTAGAACAAGAAGAGTATAAGACTAACTACTTTCCTAGTGGACCAGGGGAAAGTAGTCAGGCAGGAGGCAAGTAGAAAAAGTGACCACATGGCAAGGGAATTGCCAAGAATTCTCATTTGGTAGTGAGAGCAAGGTTAAGAGGAAGTTCCCTAGCCTAAGGTGCCCTAAATGCAAGAAGTTTCATGGAAAGAAACCTTGCTATTTTGACACCTAAGCGTGCCTAAGATGTGGATCCATGGATCATTGGATCAAAGACTGCCCACAGGCTCAAAGGAGGCCAGAAGACAAAGGTCCAGTAAGGCCTATTAAGGCAAGACCTTGAGAAGGAGCACCTAGGGAGGAACACCAGAGGCCAGTTCCTCCAGTGCCTCGACCTATAGCATAGAAAGCTAGCAAAGTCTTCCAACTAGAGAGGGCAGAGACATCAGAGCAGGGAGGAGCACTAGGAGGTAACATTTACCTTAATGGTATACCTGTTAATGTTCTGTTTGATATTGGTGCATCTATGACTATAGTGGCTAGGAAATTTGTTGATGCCATGAAATTGCCTACTAAAATCATGCCTAGGATATCCTTAGTGAAAACAGTAGGTAGTCAATGTCTTTTCACTAATGACCTAGCTAAGGATTGTGAGCTAGAAGTAGGAAAGACTAAGGTTATGACTAATCTGCTAATGGTGGACATTCCTAAGTATGATTTAATGCTGGGTAGGAATTGGCTTGCTATGCACAACATAAGAATTGATTGTGCCAAGAAGGAAATCACATTGCCTGATGGTGAAGTGCATGCATTAGTGAATTCTAAGGAATTAGTGTACGAAATGCATGGCATGGAGCCAGTGGTACTAGATGAGGTGCCTGTCATTTCTGAGCATGATTTCTATTATGCATTGAATGAATTGCACTATGATGAGGAAATGGACAGAATACCTGCAATGAGAGACTTTCCACAAGTCTTTCCCAAAGACCTACTAGGTATTCCTCCACTAAGGGAAATTGAGTTTGAGATCAAGTTGCAACTAGAAGCAAGTCCAATGTCCATACCTCCTTATAGAATGCCAATCACAAAGATGAATGAGCTCAAGAAACAACTTGATGAACTTCTTGAAGAAGGTTTCATAAGGCCAAGCGTTTCACCATGGGGAGCTCCTGTTCTCTTTGTGAAAAAGAAGGATGGATCTTTGAGACTATGCATTGACTACTGGAAGCCTAATGCAGTGACTATCAAGAACAAGTATCCACTCCCTAGGATTGAGGATCTGTTTGATCAACTTAAGGGAGCTAAGATCTTCTGCAAGATAGATTTAAGATCTGGATACTTCCAGTTGAGAGTAAAGGAAGAGGACATTCCTAAGACTGCATTTAGGACTAGATATAGGCATTATGAGTACACAGTCATGCCATTTGGTTTGACTAATGCCGCTGCTGCTTTTATGGACCTGATAAAGAGGGTGTTCAGACCATATCTGGAAAAATTTGTGGCTGTGTTCATTGATGACATCCTAGTGTATTCCAATGATGAAAATGAACATGAACATCATCTGAAGATTGTCCTAAAGACTCTATTGGAACATCTGCTTTATGCCAAGTTATTCGAGTGTGAATTCTGGATAAGGGAAGTGTCTTTCTTAGGGCACATCATAGATGCGCAAGGCCTTAAGGTAGACCCTGAAAAGGTTAAGGCAATGCAAGAGTGGGAAAGACCAAGGACTGTGAAGGAAATCAGAACTTTCCTAGGATTAGCTAGATACTGCAGGAAATTTATTTCAGGCTTCTCCATGATTGCCTTAGTTCCTACTCATCTGACCAAGGAGGGTCAAAGATTTGAATGAACTAAGAAGTGTGAAAAGAGTTTCCAAGAACTCATGTAGAGGTTGGTGGCAATGTTTGGCTGAAAGTTGGACCAACCAAAGGCATTGTCAAATTTTGCAGAAGAACCAAGTTAGCTCCAAGACACATCGGTCCTTATGAGATCTTGGACAGAGTTGGCAAGGTAGCATACAAGTTAGCTCTACCACTAAGCATGTCAAGTGTTCATAATGTTTTTCATGTCAGTATGCTTAAGAAATGTCTATTAGACACAAAGCATGCTATTGTAGTGGAAGACATACAGTTGGACCCTAACTTGACATATGAAGAGAAACCTATAGCTATCTTAGCCAAGGTACCAGAAGGTTAAGAAACAAACTTATTCCCATGGTTAAAGTTCAGTGGTCACACCACTCTAAAAGAAAAAGCAACCTAGGAAACTGAAAAAGACCTTATGGAAAGGTATTTTGAAGAATACTCAAAGCTAAAGGCCATTTTGGAGGACCAAAAATTTTAAGGAGGGGAGAATTGTTACCACCTCACAAAAGGGGAGAATTACAAGTGTGTCATAATGGCTAAAAACCATTATATTATGTAATTCTCACCATAGTGATTGAAGTGTGGGGCGTAAAAGGTGATGCCTGTCATGATCTTCGTTGTACAACATGATAGGCCTGAGAGGGACTTCTGGTAGGGAGATGCAGGAAGAAGAGACTTCCGTCAAGAGATTGCCTGAAACGCTCAAAAGAACAGAGGTTAGGAGGTTCCCAGAGTGTGTTTCTAGGGGAGGAGCCTTCGACGCCCAAGTCAGTATTTGGCAAGTAAAGAGTAGTGAATGAAGAGTAAATAGTAGAGTTTTCTTAAGTGTTCAGTCTTGTCATACCAAGGTCATTTCCCAAGTATTTATAGAAGGGCGTTGGGAGAAGTTCATTTTGACACAGCCCACTCAGATCATGACACATGTTCGATTGGATGCAGTCCATACCTTCGAGGATGGGGACCTCCAACTGGCCATAGGCCATTTTGGCAAGAAGTTAGGGCCATGGGAGGTTTATGTGTTAGGGGTGTGTGCGAGGTCTCTATGTCAGAGGCTCCTCAATCATTTTCTCCATGTCCACAAGACCCCTTCGGTGAAAGAGACCTTTTCGGGATATGAGGGCTTCTTGCTGACGTTGCTCCAGTTATTTGGAAGGCCCCTAGGCATAGGGGATCTCTTTCAGAGGATGTTTTCACCTGTAGAGGATGGTGAGCATACTTCTCTCGAAGTTGGTCAGGTCATCTTAACGAGGGTGGTAATGTACCATGTTCCCGAGGTCAGTCTTGTTATTCCCCAAGGGTGATGGTGGATTACCAAGGTCAGGGGGCCAAGGACTGTGGACAATCTTTTCCTGAGGTTGGTGCTCTCATTCTTCGAGGGTGATGGTCATCTTCTTTCGAGGGTGGTGCTTCATTAGAGCTTGGGGGTTTGAAGGGTAATAGCCCTTTGGCTATCACATGCCCCCTTCAGAAAGTTGAAGTTATATCTTTGGTTATTTGAGCAAAACCATGGAAGTCTTCGTGGAAGGTGGTGGTTAATTCAGTTGTCATGACTGAATTTTTAGCCGAGGTCATCTTCTTCAGAGAAGGGAGTTCTGGCAATCTGAAATGCCTCCTCTAACTGAGGTAGCTCCTCTGGTACTTAAGTGGCTCTTCCAGTTTTTGGCCGAATTTCTGATGTTCCTGAAGTTATTTTGTCAGCCCAAGGTGGATATCTCTTTTCTTTGGGCCTGTGTTATTTGTCAGTGAATCCTTATGTCTTCTAATCAGACAGACGCGTCACTTTGGATAAGCTTGCCTAGGCCTCCGTGCTGTCAGAAGGCGTGCCCTCATTTCCTGCGTCGGATGACATGTGTCACGTGGAAATTGGTGACAGTCACACCAGTTACACCAACCGTGTCTCTTTGCCTTTGAGGGGCAATTATGGCGATGATTCACCTTCGAGGGGTAATTATGGCAACGATTCGCCTACCCCCTTCGGCTTATATAAACCTTCCTTTCCTCAGAGTTCTCCCTCCTTGCTTCCTTTTGCTTCCATTCTGCTCTCGTTTGCTCTGAAGCTTTCTCTCTTTCTTCTTTGGCGGTGCAAGTGATGGTGTGATTTCTGGCAAGTTTTCATGACGCCGTTCACGAATCCTGACTTTGGCAAGATTTTTGGTGGGTTTTCCTTCCCGAAGTCCTTCGATTTTCTGTGTTTCTAGCCTTTTCTTCTTTTCTGAAGTCGTCAATAAAAGGAGGGGGAAATGGTCTTTCCGGGTAGCCTTGTTAAGCTTCCTGTAATCAAAGCATACTCTCCATTTGGTGACCAACCGAGTACAAATCCATTCATTATTATTGTTGCCCACCACGGTCATACCGCCATTCTTAGGCACCACTTGCACCAGACTCACCCATTGAGAATCTGAAATTGGATAAATAATACTGGCATTGAGCAATTTCACAATCTCCTCCTTGACCACTTCCTTCATCTTCAGATTTAACCTTCATTGAGCATTAATGGAAGGCTTAAAATCATCTTGCATAAGAATTTTGTGCATGCAAATTTCAGAGCTAATTCCCTTGATGTCGGAGATGGACCAAGTTAACGCCCCTCTATGGTCCCTCAAAACTTGAATCAATTTCTCTTCCTCCAAAGTGGTCAATGTAGAAGAAATAATCACCGGGAGGGATCCCTCGTTGCCAAGATAAACATACTTAAGATCTTTTGGTAATGGCTTTAACTCCAACGTACTACCCTTTTCCTTGAAATCACAAGACAAAAGTTGTTCTACCCTTTTCCTTGGAGTTTGAAACCTCCCACAAGAATCAAGAGTTATCAAAGTACTCATCACTTCATGGTCTTCCTCACTACATGCATTTCCTAACACTAGAGCTCTTCCAATAGAATCCTTCATAAGCAAAAAATCTCTTTTTTCTTCAATACATGAATCAATCACATCAATCATATAATACTTGGGCACCTCATCATCAATATATTTCATGGCTTGAGCAAGATTAAAAGTAATTTCCTCATTATTAGCTCTCAAGGTGAGATTACCTTTTTCCACATCTATGACGGCCTTCCCGGTGGCAAGGAATGGTCTCCCAAGTATGATTGGCATGTTCCGGTCTTCCTCCATATCCAACACCACAAAGTCTACCCGAAATATAAATTTGCCAACTTTGACTAATACATCATCCAAAACACCTTTTGGGAATATGAATGACCTATCCACCAATTGAAGACAAATAGATGAAGGCTTCACCTCTCGAAGGCCAAGACTCCTACAAATGGATAAGGGCATCAAGTCAAAACTAGCCCCAAGATCGCATAAAGCCTTGTCACAATGGAAGGACCCAATATCTAGGGGTATCATAAAACTCCCCGGGTCCTTTAGTTTTCTCGGCATCTTCCTTTGAATGATGGCACGTCCTTCTTCTTTCATCAAAATGAGCTCATTATCAAGGAACTTCCTCTTTTTAGTAATCAACTCCTTGAGGAACTTGGCATACGAAGGCATTTGATTTAGTGTTTCCAAGAAAGAAATGCTAATCTCCAATTTTTTGAATATTTCTAGAAACCTTATAAATTGAGTATCCTCCTTCTTGGGCTTGAACCTTTGGGGGTATGGAAGGGTTGGAATATGCTTGGGTGCTTCCTTTTGTGTGGGCACATTTTTAGCCTTGACCTTCGAGCTAGCTTCCTTACTTGTGGTTGATGGCACTTGAACATTTCAATATTCTCCAATGAGGTGGGCCCTCGGAGAGGATATTCTTCTTGAATGGGTGGCTCCTTTGGTTGAGTTACCACATTTCTCCCACTTCTAAGCGTAATAGCTTGGCAAGATTCCCTTAGGTTGACATCCGTATCACTAGGTATGAACTTCCCTTTTTGGAGTTGCCGCATAGAAGTTGCAAGTTGACCCATTTATCTCTCCAAAGTCTTGATTGATGCTTGAGTATTGGCTTGCATCGTCTTCATCTCATCCTCCAATGCACCGATCTTTTTGTTTTGTCCACTTGCCATCCCCCTCACTTCATGCATGAACTCTCCTATCATACCCTTCATGAAATCTTTCAAAGATGCTTCCGCATCATTATAGGGTTCGCCTTGTGGTTGCATACTAGTTAAATCCTTCATGTTGATGACTCCTTGGGAAGAAGTTCCCTCCTCCTTGCTTGGGTGGGAAGGGATTCCGATAACCCACAAAATTCACATCTTCCACTTCATCCAAATCTTCACTAGCCATGGCTTGTTGCAATTTCACTTTATCTTGGTTTTTTGACAACTTAGCTACAATGCTAGTGAGTGCTGAAAGTTGTGCTTGGAGGAAGGTATCTTTGTTTACCTCATACAATCCACTCCCCTTCCTTGGGATCCATTTTCCGCTAAGCTCAAGACTTTTGGCCATGTTGTTCAATAACTCAAAACATTCCTCCACATCTTTCAATAACAAAAAACCACCGGCGGTGGAATCAACTTGCAAACGAGTATTCAAACTCAAACCATTGTAGAAAAGATGAAGTTGGTGAGCTTGATCAATATCTTGGGTTGGAACCCTCTTCACCATCCTCATGAAATGCACCCATGCCTTCATAAGTAACTCCCATTGATTTTGCCTAAATGCCAACAATTCATTCTTAAGCTCAAATGCTTTTTGAGATGGAAAGAACCTCCGAATAAATGCATCATATAACTCTTGCCAAGTATGAACCGAAATAGGCTCTAAATTCTCAAACCATTCTGATGCTTCATCCACAAGAGAAAATGGGAAAAGTTTCATCCTTTTTGCATCTTCACTTACTCCATCTAAATCAAAAGTATCACATAGACGAACAAACCTCTTGATATGGTTCTTTGGATCTTCATCAAGGGTTCCTCCAAATGGGTGTGCTTCCACCAATTGGAGAACATGGCTACGAATCACGAAAGCTCGCCCTCGAAGCAGCACCGATTTTATCATATTGTGATGGTCTTCGACCCTTTGAGGGCGGAAGTAATCAAGCACCGGCATTCCTCTTCTTCTAGCACCATTTCCATTGTCCATTACCTCCTCAACTCCATTATGATCCATGGCATTGACATTTCTTTCTTGTCCAAGGTTCCTCATATCATCCTCTTGATTTCCTTCCATATTGAATGAATCGAAGGTACTATTATCTCCTTCTTCAACCACCTTGCTTCTTAGCTGAAGTTCCCGCAAGCTTCTCTGAATCTCTAGATCAAGTGGTAACAAGTGAGAACAAGAGCTCCGGGTCATGCACTAGATGTACCTACAAATTGACAAAAAACAAAGAACACATTAACTATAAGGACTAAAATAAAGTGAACAAGAGCAACCAATTTTTGATAACCAAGGTAAAAAATCAAATCAAAATTCCCCGGCAACGGTGCCAAAAACTTTGTTGTAAAACTAAGAGTTTATCAATTTACAACCCTTAAAAACCCGCAGGCGAACGGAATTGTCGTGTACTCAAAGGTGAATAAGGGTATCGTCCCAAGGGAATTTAGTGACTCTTCCTAGATTCGAAATTCAAATTACTCAAGTTACTTAACTTAAAAACAGAGAGAAGTGAAACTAAAGAAGGTGCTAGGTCCTAAAGAGGTACTTAATGGAATTACGCTAAGACAAATCCCTAGATGCTAGAAGGAACTTGTCGAAAGAACTTAAGATTTAGGCAACTACCTCCCTAGGATTCCACTCCTACCCCTTGCTACCCAAGTAAGTTTGTCCTCAAGTATGATTTTCCATGTGTGGGAAAAAGGATCTCACATCAAGAACTTCTTTCTCAAGATGGGTCCTTGCTCACCCTCAACTAACTTGGGCCTTACTCAAGCTCCAATTTTAACTTAGAGTGGTTAAAGAATTAAACCTCTTTTTGATTCCTAGTGATCACCTAGATTATCTCAAATTTAGGTTAACACTATGCCCCCTCCATTTCTCTTCATCACCTATTAAACCTTTCTCAAGGATTAAGTGAACTAGCACATGGGGTATGGTAGCCTACCATCATTCAATCAATAAGCACAATGAAAGGGACAACACAAGAGAATCTCATACATAACCACAAGACAAATTCATTTCGTAGTAAGGTAAGAAGTGTCACCCTAGAGAGCTAGAATGAACTACTCACAACATATACTAAACATCATCACAAATCCCAGAATAAAAATATCCACAAAAATCCAACAACAAAAAGAAAGGACAGAAGAAACCTAAGGAAAGCCTTAAATGATTGAGCTCCTATGAGTGATCACCCCTTCTTCAAGCTCCCAAATCGCTTCCTTGATGACCCAAAATCCCCAAGAGTGATTAGGGATCCAAAACATCCAAGTGAGGTCCCTTGAGCTCTTCTTTTCCTTTCCTATTTATACTTCCTCTCCCTTAAACCTTAAAAGGGATAAGGATCACTCTAAAAAGCCAGCCCATTAGGTAGGAGGAGTGGGGGACCAACAAAAATGTGATCTTTCGGCAAAACAGAGTGACGTTGGTGACGCGTCGCCAATCTGGGTCGACTTCTAGCGACGCGTCACCAGGTGGGCAAAATTTTTTAGAAGAGTGATATCTTTGGCGACGCGTCACCGGCCTTGATTTTCCACTTCTGCTGCTTCTTTTATTCAAACGCCATCCCTCTCGAGTTCGCTTCTAACGCCCGGTCTGCAACACAGTCCCAACCTGTAGTAAGCTAAAGAAAACAGGAAAAACTAAGATCAAAAGGGAAAAGTTATAAGAAAATGCCGGCCAACGTTGTTGAAAAGTCAACACTTTGACCGTGAATTTATGCACTTAACAAAGTCATCCTATTCTTCCAAAGTCATTTCCTTCTCCCAAATATGTCTTCTCTAGTCCCACTTATGACTGTTCAACCTATCCTCGAGAGCTGGACTCCCCTTAACTTCCATCCAAGTTGCACCACTCCGGAAAAGTTAGCGAAGTGGACAACTAAGTTCTTTCTTCATTCTTATGTCGTTACCAGACTGCTCACTCCTGGCCTTTTTAGTTATATGAATAACTCAAACGAGGTTACCATATTTCAAGCTCAACTGAAGGCCGGACTTCGGTTTCCTCCGCCGAAGATGATTTGTGGCTTCTGCCAATTTCATGGCATAGCCGTGAATCAGCTTCCTCCCAACTCTTACTCCTACTTCAATGCTTTCCTTTGCATGTGTAGGGTTTTTAAGATAGAGCCTCACTTTATTTTTTTCATGCAATACTACAAACTCCAACCCGTCTCGAAGGGTGGTTTCTATTTTTTGCTTCCTCGGGGTTCTGGGAATAGAAAGTACACATTCACCTTTGACACGAAGGATAACTAGTGAGGGTGGCAGAGGAAGTTCTTCTTCCTGAAGGTCGCCGACCAGTGGGAGCATGTTCCAACAAAGTGGGCATGGGGGACCCTACCTATAGATTTGGTTGACCCCAGGAGACTACTAACCTTAGAGTTAGAGGCCCAGTTCGAGGAATTCAATAGCCGTATTCGAGCTGTCACGAACTAGGATCCCAAGGTCCACCCATGGTCCTTGTACCCTTTTCCCATTAGGTGGAGTCTCATGACCGAATAGGTCTTTCTGGAGTTGGGGGTAGTCAAGGAGCACAAAACTGACCTTAACATGCTATAGCCTACCTTCGACGGGAAGAAGTCGTGGCTGGTTATGCTCATTCGAAAGGAGCTTTTATACGAAGCCCTTGTTAAGAGTAAGTCATCTTCCAGATTTTGTTATACGTACTCCTTTCGACTTACACTGATGTCTTCCCTTTTTCAGAGATGGGCAACCAATCTACTACATTTTACAAGTCCCTTTTCCTCGGTCAAGCCGAGAGGGGGGAGCAGCAAAGGAAGAAGGCTGCCCTGAAGAGGAAAAAAATGACGAGTGGAGGGCCATCTTCGGTGAAGAAGAAGGCCAAGGAGGATATTCTTCTTCCCCCTCATGAAGATGTCGTGGAGGTGTAGGACCATTCCTCGATTCGCGCTGACCCACCCTCGGAGCTGGCCATCAGCTTGACTTCGGCGGAGGAGGCCTTAGGTACTTTGGCGGGGGCCCTTTCTGCTGAAGAGCTTGAGGCGCATCGAAAAGCAGAAGGCAAGCAAATCCCTGACGATGTTCAAGAGGTTGACGACTCTGAGGAGGACGTTGCTGAGGTTCCGCCAGGTTTGTCCCTTAACCATTTTTTTGTGAGTTTGGGATCTTTTAGTATTTTAGATCTTATAGACGTATGGCTAAGGGATAATGTGCTGATAGAAAATTTGGCATGATTGTGCAGAGGAGCAGGCGCCCGCCACGTGGATGCTAGAGCACGCCCGAAAGTGGGCCCTTCGGGACTCCCACATCCTGAGCCACAAGGTACCAAATGAGCCTTTCTGGACCTTCACGGAGGACATGAACTTGTTGTCCGAGGACAGCCAGGGAATGGCTCCTCAGATGGCGAAGTGCATCTTCACCAACGGTACCTTCAAGTCCCTTTATGAGCAGTGCTTGAATTATGTGGTCTTTGCCACGAGGATGTCCGAACACGCTGCCCAGGTATCCTTCAAACCTTTATCCTTTTACCAAATTTTTTCTAAGTGTTTGCTTTCCTCTACAAAACTTCACTGAGTGTCCTTCCCTTTGCAGCTCTTGGCGTATAGTGGATACATCAGTGCTTGGGCGCAAAGCAATCTTCGGTCTGATCTCAGATGAAAGAGTGCTTGAAGAGAGCCATGGTATTTTGTACTAGCTCAATCATTAAGTACGCCGAGCTGAACAAGATAGCCAAGGAAGAGATGGTCAAATTTTTGGAGGAGTTCTTGAAGACTCAGGAGGAGCTCTTTCAAGATTTCTCCAAAAAGGTGTCTGACCTCGGTGCGAAGGTCACCGAGCTAACTTTGGCTAACGAAGCCTACCAAAAGGAAAAAGAGGAGGACTCTGTGCTCCTCATAAAGGTCCTCACAAACAACGCCAAACTTCAAGCTGAGGTTGATGCGCTAAAGAAGAAGAAAAAGACGAAGAAGATGAAGAAGCTGGAGAAGGAGGTCACTGAGCTAAGGGACGAACTGAACGACTTAGCTGTAGAGAAGGACAAAGCTGATCAAGAAACCAAGGTTGCATTCCAAGATGGCTTCTATTTGGCTCAACACCAAGTTCTGGCCAAGTACCTGGACCTCGACGTCTCCTTTTTGGTAGCTTTAGACATCCTTGAAGGGCCCCGCTGGACGTGGTCAAAGATAGAGCACCTCAATCTTCCTTTTATTCTTCCTCCGGTGCTGAAGGTTGTGACAGAGGAGGTTGTTGGTGAAGTAGCTCAAAATGATGAGGTGGCCTTGGTGTCCAGGACCGAATAGGCTTTGTTCTTTGTAAACTTCTTCTTATATGAATGAAAAAAAAAATTTCCTCCAAAATTTCGCTAAGTCCCAACGCATATTTCTCTTATTCTATCTTCATTACCGAGAGTCAATTCAACCATTTTCGGTCTAGGTCCCTCTAAAAGATAGTATGTATCCTTAATGCTCGTTATTCGGATAACCACCTTCAGCATATACAGCACCAGCTTTGGCCAATATCTCTTGGCAAAGCTTTGCCAATTTTTATCAGCCATGTTCGGTTGCTGCTCCTTCGGTAAAGATGTATTGCTTTTGTACGTAGGGACTTACACCTTCTTCGGCTAGACTCCTTTGGTGGGACTATTTTCCTTAGAAAAATTTCTAACTGTAGAATTTTTTCAAAGCATCTGAATGCCATATGTTTCTCAATTCTCCACCTTCGGTGTCACCGAGCTTGTAGACTCCTGGCCGAACTTCATCAAGAACCAAATAAGGCTCTTCCCAGTTTGCCCGAAGTACTACAAAAGATGGTCTTTGGCCTTCAAACTCAGCCTTTCGAAGGATAAGGTCTCCCTTCCTAATTCCTTTTTGCTTGACATGTGAGTTTGCAGCAATAGCTATTCTTTGCTGAAAAGCACTTCTTCTAAGCTTAGCCACTTTTCTGTGTTCATCAGTTAGGTCCAGCTTGGTTCTCAACCCAAGGTCATTCCCCTCTTCATCGAACACTTGTATCCTTATGGATGGCTGAACCACTTCAATAGGAATAATGGCCACCATACTGAATACGAGAGAGAAAGGTGTCTCACTTGTGGCCCTTCGGGGGGTTTTCCGATAGCTCCCTAGCACACTAAGAAGTTGTCCTGGCCATTTTCCTTTTGCCTCCTTCAATCTTTTTTTCAAACCATCCTTTATGGTTCTGTTTGATACCTCTACCTATCCGTTGCTCTAAGGATGAGCTATCAAGGCCGAGTGCATTTTTGTCCCGAGGTCGGTAGTGAATTCTTGGAACCCCTTGTCAATAAACTGGGGACCATTATTGGCCACTATCACCCTCGGTATACTGAATCTGTATACGATGTTCTTCCAGACAAACTTCTATACGTCCTTCACCGATATGGTTGCCAGGGGCTTTGCCTCAATCCATTTAGTGAAGTAATCCACTACAACTACGCATAACTTTACTCCTCCGGGTGTAGTTGGGAGAGGCCTGATGAGGTCAATACCCCATACCGTGAAGGGACAAGGGTAGTTAGCTAGAGATACTATTTTTGAGGATAACCTTTGGATGCTAGCGTGTCTTTGGCAGTTGTCACATTTCTGGACGAATTGCTTTGTGTCCTTCCTCAAGGTGGGCTAGAAGTTTGCCTGGCAGAGTAGTACTCCTGCCAGAGCATCAGTTCCTATGTAGGAACCATAGGCCCCATCATGGACTTCTTTGAGGACTGTCTCTACATCCTCTTCATTGACACACCTTTTTAGTGGACTCGCGTACCTTTGTCGGTATAACTCCTCCCCGATTAGGAAATATCGTCCGGAACATCTTCACACTTTTTCCGCCTCGAGAGGGTCTTTAGGAAGCTTTGAAGTCGTAAGATACTTTTTTATGGCATTTTTCCATCATTTTTCCAAGGTTGCAATGCTCATTATTGCTATGCTGGGGTGACTTAGCACTTTGGTGGACTTCTTTGACTTGGCCAAAGTATCTGCTTCAGTATTGTCCCGACGAGGCACATTCTCGATGTGTACCGCGTTGAACTCTAGCATGAGTTTTGATACGAGGTCATGATACTTTGCCAAGGTTGGGTCCTTTGCACTGTAGTCCCTGGCCATCTGTTGGACCACTAGCTGAGAATCGCTGTGGGCCTTTAGGTATCTTACGCCAACACTTTTGGCCAGGCGCAAACCTGCTATGAGGGCTTCATATTCTACCACGTTGTTGGGACATTAAACCCGAACTTGGTGGCCTTCATGGCCTCTATGCCTTTGGGTCCATGAAGAAGTACTCCAGCTCCTTGATGTTCGAAGCTGGAGGCCCCATCAACAAACAGAGTCCACTCAGGTTCATCCGTTCCGAGGTTAGGTGGACTGTCTTCGGCAACGGGTACCTCGGCAATAAAATCTGCTAATACCTGTTCTTTTATTGCCTTCACTGGCTCATAGGTGACTGTTAGTTTTGTGCCCAAAAGCCAACCATGAGATGATTGTATTTTTGTACATTGAGTCATGATATTTTATTAAGGCATTAATCCAGCAATTATGTTTGTTGTTTTGTTCCTGCGTAACTTAACAAACATAATTGTAACCCTAGAATAATGATATTCTTAAAAGTCCCTGGTCTAGTATTATTATGGAGCGGGTTGCAATAATACATAACGACTAGCATATGTGGAGACTAATATGAGATATGTAGTCTACATATGGGTACAAGTTGGAGAACTTGTGTACTGGACCGACCCACCATGAGAACACTACGTGGATCGTTATATGAGTGTCATAAGTGATTCCCATAGTGATCAGGGTATATGTAGTCCTTCAACCTAAGATCATCAAGGTTCCCTACATGTGAGTCACATACTTTGATATTTTCCTTTGTTGCTCGTAACTGAGTGAACTTGAAGGAGGTCATTGGGTATGTCACATATCATGCGGAGGGATTTGTATGATCAAGATGGGATTTGTCCCTCCTATGTAACGGGAGCGATATCTTCGGGCCCCTTGATAGAGTGAGACTTAGAAAATGTATGGCCATGCTCAGATGAGTTGATATGCGATATCAATGTCATCAATTTAAGTTAGTCTACTCGGTAATCAAGAAACCAAAGATTGGGCTATACGAGAGTGACACATTCCATGTCTCGTGCTTAGTCTTGATATCTTGGACAAAGGGACAATGGCATATATCGGTGATGATCATAAACGTATAGTCGAATGATCGACAATCTTGTCACTTGGGTAGCAATGATGTGTTGCTAGACACCGCTCATTGCTTATGATCATAAATGTGATTTATGATCATTGCCAACGTGATAAGAGCCTATTGGGTCGCACACATAGAGTAATTTGGATCATTAGAGTGCATGGGCTAATTATTTGGGTTATGGTTTCACTTTAATTTCGTATTAATAATGGCCCAAGAGTTGAGCCATTATTAAGCCCAAAATTAAATCCTAATTGGATTAGGGCTTTGAAACCTATTAGGCCTGGAAGTTGAGTCTCACTATAAATACAACTTTTAAGTGAGAAATTCGCAGGTCTCTTTGCCTTAGCCTTCCAAAAGGACAGTCGCACTCTTCTCTTGCAATTCCTTGGAGGACGCAAGCTAGCACTGTGAGCGCAAGAGAAACGCATCTGCCGGGACGTGGTGGAAGCGTGGTGATCCCGAGAGGCTCGTATGGATACCATAGAGAGCTTGAACAAGTCAACTGTTCAGGTTTTGTGATTCGACTCTACAGTTGAGTGAGAGATCTCAACCGAAAATTATGTATGAAAATTTTCGAACACCCGGTTTACCCCGTTTCACTTGGATCCTGGAGGGTTTCGGTTAAATTCCGCTGCGCTGTTTGGCTCCCGAAACCCAACAGTGACATCATACTCACCAGGCTTGATGCACCACTTTGATAGCCTTCCTGAGTAGTCCACCTTCTTCATGATATCCCGAAGAGGCAGGTTAGTTTGGACGATAATGGGGTACCCTTGGAAATAAGGTCGTAACCTTCCGCTTGCAAGTATCAGGGCATAAATAGCCTTTTGTAGCAAGGGGTACTTGACTTTGGCACCATGTAGAGACTTGCTCACATAATATCCTAGCCATTGCTTTGCCCCCTATTCCTTTACAAGGACCAGACTTACTGCCTTTTCGGTGACGGTGAGGTAAAGTATGAAGGGTTCTCCTTCCCGTGGCTGTAGGAGTGGCGGCAGATGAGTTAGGTAGACTTTAAGCTCTTCCCAGGCATTTTGGCAGTCTACGTTCCAAGGGCGCACCTCAGTTCCAAGGTCACCTCCATTTTTTGTTGCTTTAGTGAGGACTTCGAAGAACGGTCGACAGCGATCCCCATATCTGGAGATGAATCTACTGAGGGACGTGATTCTCCCCAAGATTCTTTGCACATCCTTGGTCATCATAGGAATTTGGAATCCCAGCAAGACCTTGGCCTTTTTTGGATTGGCGTCAATACCTCTTTCCGACACTATGAATTCAAGGAACTTGCCTGCATTCACCCCGAACACGCATTTTTTGGGGTTGAGACAAATTCTGAATGTCCTCAGTTGGTGGAATGTTCCTTCTATGCCTATGATATGGCTACTAGGCAGTTTGCTCTTAACTATCATATCATCGACGTAGATGATGCCCTTCAGCATCTCCTTCATGTGCCATGGTGAAGGCGGCAGGGGCTTATGAAAATGGAGAGAGGTCTGGGATGAACGTACTTTGAGAAGATCACCTGAAAGTCACAGGAAGCAAGGCTTACGAGGTCCCCGGAGTGTTTTTCAGGGGAGCAGCCTCCGACGCCCAAGTTGTTAGTGTTATGCCTAAAAGCCAATCATGAGATGATTGTATTTTCGTACATTGAGTCATGATATTTTATTAAGGCATTAATCCAGCAATTATGTTTGTTGTTTTGTTTTTGTGTAACTTAACAAACATCATTGTAACCCTAGAATAATGTTATTCTTAAACGTCCCTGGTCTAGTATTATTGTGGAGCGGGTTGCAATAATACATAACGACTAGCATATGTGGAGACTAATATGAGATATGTAGTCTACATATGGGTGCAAGTTGGAGAACTTGTGTACTGGACTGACCCACCATGAGAACACTACGTGGATCGTTATATGAGTGTCATAAGTGATTCTCATAGTGATCATGGTATATGTAGTCCTTCGACCTAAGATCATCAAGGTTCCCTACATGTGAGTCACATACTTTGATACTTTCCTTTGTTGCTCGTAACTGAGTGAACTTGAAGGAGGTCATTGGGTATGTCACATATCATGCGGAGGGATTTGTATGATCAAGATGGGATTTTTCCCTCTTATGTAACGGGAGTGATATATTCGGGCCCCTTGATAGAGTAAGACTTAGAAAATGCAAGGCCATGCTCGGATGAATTGATATATGATATCAATGTCATCAGTTTAAGTTGGTCTACTCGGTAATCAAGAAACCAAAGATTGGGCTATACGAGAGTGACATATTCCATGTCTCGTGCTTAGTCTTGATATCTTGGACAAAGGGACAATGGCATATATCGGTGATGATCATAAAGGTTTAGTCGATTCACCGACAATCTTGTCACTTGGGTAGCAATGATGTGTTGCTAGACACCGCTCATTGCTTATGATCATAAATGTGATTTATGATCATTGCCAACATGGCAAGAGCCTATTGGGTCGCACACATAGAGCTATTTGGATCATTAGAGTGCATGGGCTAATTATTTGGGTTGTGGTTTCACTTTAATTTCGTATTAAAAATGGGCCCAAGAGTTGAGCCATTATTAAGCCCGAAATTAAATCCTAATTGGATTAGGGTTTTGAAACCCATTAGGCCTGGAAGTTGAGTCTCACTATAAATACAACTTTTAAGTGAGAAATTCGCAGGTCTCCTTGCCCTAGCCTCCAAAAAGGACAGCCGCACTCTTCTCTTGCAATTCCTTGGAGGACGCAAGCTAGCACTGCGAGTGCAAAAGAAACGCATCTGCCGGGACGCGGTGGAAGCGTGGTGACCCCGAGAGGCTCGTGTTGATACCATAAGGAGCCTGAACATGTCAACTGTTCAGGTTTTGTGATTCGACTCTACAGTTGAGTGAGAGATCTCAACCAAAAAGTAGGGGTGAAAATTTTCGAACACCCAGTTTACCCCGTTTCACTTGGATCTTGGAGGGTTTCGGTTAAATTCCGCTGCGCTGTTTGGCTCTCGAAACCCATCACAAGTGAGTATTTTGGAGGTAATGAGATGATAAAGGGTAAAGAAGTATCTTATCTCCATGAAAATGTTCTCCCCCCCCTTTCTGGAATAATTATCGAGTATTTTGTAGAGGGGTGAATAGTAATAGTCCTTCTCAGATGGCCAGCCCAAATCGTGACACATGTTCGGCGGGATGTGTTCCACGTCCTTTGGGCAATAGAGGACCCCTAGTCGACATGGGCTGCCAGGCTAGGGCTCTGGGTAACCCAAAAGTGGCGTGCTAGAGTATCCCTGCGGGCAGCGTGTCAGGACGTGACTGGGGGCAGATTATCGGGGATATGTCAGAGGCTCCTTAAATGCTTATGTTGTACTCCCGATGCCCCCTTTTTGGTAGAGGAGACCTCTTCGGAGAACTTGTCTTCCGAGGTCGCTTTTGAAATCGCAGGAGTATATTTCCCGAAGATGACCTTTCTCGGAGACACCCCACTTTCGAGGTTGGCTTACTCCTCCCCCCGAGGTTGGCATTGTCATTTCCTGGAATGGAGAAACGCCGAGGCTGGATTTCGGGAGGTCGAACATGCTTCCTTCTATGATGGGTAATTTCTCTTCCGAGGTTGGTGCTTTGTCTGAACCCGCTCCTTCGGAGGGTGATCAGCGCCTTGGCTATCACATGCTCCCTCCCGGGAAGTCGAAGCAGAGACTTCGGCTTTATGCTGAACGCTTCTTTACCGAACTCGTGGTTGGAGCTCTACCCAAGAATTTGCTCTTTTTTAAGAAGGCATTCCTTCATAGCCGTGGTACCCTTCCCTAGTTCTTTGTGCGACCTCAAGGCGCGTTCTGCTTTTTCTTTTTCTTTCTTCTGCTACAGGTTCGTAAACCGTCATATCCTTTGGTCAAACATGTCAGTTATGGCTAAGCGTGCCTGGGTTTTTGTGATGTCAGAGGGACGTGCCCTAGTTCTTTGCGTTGGATGACATGTAGCCGCTAGTGGATGGGCGGATAGTTATGCTGGTCACACTAATTGCGTCTCTTCGCCTTTGAGGAGTAATAATGAGTCTGTTGCGCTTTCAAGGGATAATAATGACGACATTTCACTTACCCACTTCAGTCTATATAAGCGCCTTTCACCTCATTTTTTGCCTTATTATTTGCTTTTGCTCCCATCTGCTCTAGAGTCTTCTCTTGTCTTTCTCCTTCTTTCCGGCATTGATTTCTGCGGTGGAGCGATTTTCGACAATTTTTACGGCGGCGTTCAGAAATTTCAACAAGACCTTTGGTGGGTGCTTCTTTCTGTAATTTCTGTTTTCTTCTTTCTTTCGAGGACATTTTTTTTAGGTTTCTTTGTTTCCTTACCCTTCCAGAGTCGTCCTTCTTTTCTTTTGTGAAAAAATGTCTGATCCAACCCCGTTGAATCTAACCCCGTTGCTAACTGTCCGACCTCTCCCTGAGAGCTTTCTTCCTCTCAAATCTCATCCTTGTACGACCACTCGGAAGAAGGTGAAGAAGTGGATGGCCAAGTATTACCTTTCTTCTTATCTCGTCCCGAGGTTGCCCATTCCGGGCACTTACGGCTATATGCCAGATTCGCATAAGATTACCATTTACCGAGCTCAATTGAAAGCCGATCTTCGGTACCTTCCTCACCTCGTAATCTGTGAATTTTGCAAATTCCACGGGATCGTCGTGAACCAACTTCCCCTACTTCAATTCTTTTCTCTGCATGTGTCGGGTTTTTAGGATAAACCCCCACTTTCTTTTCTTCATGCAATACTACAAACTTCATCTGGTCCCGAAGGGCAGCTTTTACTTCCTGCTTCCTCGAGGGTCTGGGAGCAAAAAGTTTACCTTCACCTTTGACAACAAGGACAACTGGCGGGGGTGGCAGAGGAAGTTTTTCTTCCTGCCGATCCCCGAGCTTTGGCATATCATGTGCCCACCAGATGAGCTTCGGGGACCCTGAAGATGGACGTCATTGACCCCCGGAAACTCCTGACTCTGGAGCTAGCTGTTGAGTTTGATCGATTTGATAGGCTCATCCTGGCTGTGGCAGACTGGGAGACCGAGGTCCCTCCGCGTTCGTTTTACCGTTTTCCCATCAAGTGGGACCTTATGACGAAGGTGGTTCTTCGGGAAATGGGAGTGGTGAACGTGCACAAGAGTGACTTCGGTTTGCCCATGCCCGTTCTTTTGGGAAAGAAGGGCTGCATAGTCATGGTCCTTCGGGGGGAGATCAAATATGAGTATTTTGCTAAGAGTAAGTCTCTTTCCTAGTTTCAATATCTTTTTTCCTTTTGGACTTACGCTGATACCTTTTCCTTTTGCAGAGATGGGCGATCAATCTGCTGATTTTTACAAGTCGCCCTTGCTCGGCCAGGCCGAGAGGGGGGAGCAGACGCGCAAGAAGGCGCCTGCTAAGAGGAAGAATACAATCTGCAGCGGGCCTTCTAGGGCTAAGAAGGCTACGGCTATTACTCCCCCTCCCGAAGTTGTTGTAGAGGTGCAGGATTAATCTCCTGCTCTTCCTTCAATGCTGGCGGACCTTCCTTTGGACCCTACCCTTCTTGGGGCAACACTGAGCCCCATTCTACCAGCTAAGCCTTCTTCTGAGCAAAGATCCCCTCAGGAGCTTAAAGATAGCAGAAGAAGGAAGGGGAAGAACATTCCCGGTGAAGTCCGGGTGGGCGGGTCTGAAGACGACGTCGCTGAAGTTCTACCAGGTTGGTTCCTTAGCCATTCTCCTACAAACCTTTGTATTTTTTGTATCTATGATTTTTTTGATGAATGGCTAAGGGATGACGTACTGACGAAACTTCAGCATAAACTTGCAGAGGACATGTCTGCGGCGCCCTGGGTGGATGCTCACCCCCGGCAAAGGGCTCTTCGGGACAAGCGGATCCCTCTCGACAAGGTGCCGAGGGAGCCCTTCTGGACATTCACAGAGGACATGAACTTGTTCTCTAAGGATAGCCAGTTGATGGCTCCCCAATTGGTAACGGGGGTGATGACAAACGCCACCTTTCAGTCGCTCGTCACCGAATGTCCCAATGAAGAGATCCTCACGGTGAGGATGACCGAGGACACCGCCCAGGTAGTTCTTTCCTCTTGGTTTATTTAGAGATTTTCCTTCTAAGTTTCCATCATTCTTTTGATACTCATTCGGGGCCTTCTTTTTTTCTGCTTTTGGCATACAGCGGGTATTTCCGTACTTGGGCGTCGAAGCAAACAAAGGCCCGTTCTCGGTCCAAAGATTCTTTGAGCAAAATGAAGGAGTTTTGTGCCAAGCACGTCCTCAAATATGATGAGCTCAAGATTGTGAAGGAGGACATTGTGAATCTTCGGGCTGAGCTCGCGACGGGCAAGCAGGAACTTCTCCTAGATTTCACTGCCAAGGTTGACAACCTCGGCTCAAAGTGTGTCGCTTTCTCTTTAGAAAATGAGGCTCTTCGAAAGGTGAACGCTAAAGACTGGAAGAACCTGGCTCAGGCACTTGCTTTGAATGCCGACCTTGATGCCAAGGTTAAATCCTTGAAGAATGAGGCTAAGAGCAAGAATAAGAAGTTGGAGGAGAAGACTGCCAAGCTTCAGACCGAGCTTGATGCTCTTGGTGCCGAAAAGGACAAGTCTGAGCGAATGGCGAAGGTGGCTTTCCAAGATGGCTTTTGCTTGGCGCGCCATCAAGTCCTTGCTCGGCAGCCTGAGCTTGACCTTTCCTACCTATCCGCTCTGGATTTTCCCGAGGGGCTCCAGGAGGTATGGTCAAAGCCAAATTTTCTCTATCTTCCTCCAGCTAAGCCGGTGCCTCCGACTGAGCCTAATGATGATGACGATGATGATGATGCGACATCGGATGTCCCTTCTCAGCAATAGGCTTTTCCTTACTTTCTTGTACTCCTGCTTGCTTGTACATCTTTGCCTTAGAATTTTTTTTAATGAAGATTCTTTCTCCAATCTCCATTCATTCTTCCGAATAGGATTCTTCAGAAGTAATTCTAGGCACGCACTTTCGGTGAATTTGTCCGTACTTACTTATTTGGGAAGAATAGTTTTAGACTTTTTCTGAACTCCGCCGAGTTTATACTCCATCCAGGAGTTAGTTTTGAAAGGAAAACCATTAAGGAACTAGTTTTTCAATCTCACGACAATATTCGGCTTGTGTCTTTATTGATGACTACGGGGAAGAGTAGATACAATCTTTATGAAAAAGGTTATAAGTATAGAATTTCTTTAGGGCATCCGAATGCCAGGTATTTGTCAGTTCTCCCCCTTCGGTGTCGCTGAGCTTGTATACTCCCTTTCGGACCTCGTCCAGGACCAAGTAAGGTCCTTTCCAATTTGGCCGAAGTACCCCGTGGGACGGTTTTCGGGGTTCAAAATCGGCCTTTCGGAGGACGAGGTCTGCTTTCCTTATTCCTTTAGGCCTGGCATGCACGTTTGTGGCTATGGCCACTCTTTGTTGAAAGGCCTTTCTTCTGAGCTCGGCCATCTCTCTATGCTCATCCACTAGGTCGAGCTTGGTTCTCAACCCGAGGTCATTCCCTCCTTTGTCGAACACCTGTATTCTAGTTGATGGTCGTACTACCTCAACAGGGATAATAGCCTCTGTGCCGAAGATGAGCAAAAAAGGTGTTTCACCCGTAGCCCTTCGGGGCGTTGTCCGATAGCTCCACAGCACACTAGAAAGTTCTCCTAGCCATTTTCCTTTTGCCTCCCCTAATCTTTTTTTCAGACCATCTTTTATGGTCCTGTTAGACACCTCTACTTGTCCATTGCTCTGGGGATGAGCTACGGGGGCGAAGTGCATCTTTATTCCGAGGTTGGTGATGAATTCCTAGAACCCTTTGTCAATAAACTGGGAACCATTATTGGCAACTATCACCCTCGGTATGCCAAACCTGCATATAATTCCTTTCTAAACAAATTTTTGTATATCCTTTCTGTGATAGTTACTATGGGCTCTGCCTCTACAAACTTGGTGAAGTAGTCTACTGCGACCACGCAGAATTTCACTCCTCCAGGTGCTATCGGGAGTGGGCCGATAAGGTCAATGCCCCATACTGCAAAGGGACAGGGGTATTTAGTCGAGTTTATTAGTTCCGAGGGCAATCTTTGAACTTTTGTGTGTCTCTGGCAACTGTCACATTTTTGGATGAACTATCTTGCGTCCTTTCTTAACGTGGGCCGAAAGTACCCTTGGTGAAGTATCACTCCTGCCAAAGCATCAGTCCTGATATGGGCACCGCAGATTCCCTCGTCGACTTCCTCGAGAATTGCCCGAGTGTCCTTTTCACCAATACATCTTTGCAATGGACTTGCAAATCCCTATCGGTATAGTTCTTCCCCTATTAAGAAGTATCGTCCGAAATGGCTTCGCACTTTTTCCATTTCGTGAGGGTCTTCGGGAAGCTCCGAGGTTGTAAGGTAGCTCTTTATAGGATTTTCCCATCCTTCCGCCGAGGTTGTTGTGCTCATTACCACAATGCTGGGGTGACTCAATATTTCGGTGAAGTTTTTTGACTTGGCTAGACTATCTGCCTCGGTGTTGCTTTGTCGAGGCACATTTTCAATATGCACTGCGTCGAATTCCTGGATGAGCTTTGACACGAGCTCATGGTATTTTGCCAAAGTTGGATCTTTTGCACTGTAGTCCCCTACCATCTGTCGGACCACCAGCTGAGAATCACTATGGGCTTTCAGGTTTCTCACACCAATCTTTCTAGCAAGGTGCAACCCTACTATGAGAGCCTCGTACTCTGCTGCGTTGTTGGTGACACTAAACCCAAATTTGATGGCTTTCATTACTTCCATGCCTTCGAGGCCCCGAATGACTACCCCAGCTCCCTAGTGTTCAGAGCCGGAGGCCCCATCTACGAACAGAGTCCATTCTGGCTCACTTTTGCCAAGGTCAAACTGATCATTCTGGGCGAAAGGTACTTTGGCAATGAAGTCTGCCAGGGCTTGGGCTTTTATTGCTTTCCTTGGTTCGTAAGTGATATCATACTCACCGAGCTCTATGCACCACTTGGAAATCCTTCCCGAATGGTCTACCCTCTTCATGACATCCCGAAGGGGTAGATTACTTCAGACAATGATCGGATGAGCCTGAAAATATGGATGTAGCCTCCTACTTGCTAGTACTAAGGCATAGATAGCTTTTTGTAGTAAGGGGTACCTGATTTCGGCTTCATACAGAGACTTGCTCACGTAATAAACTGGCCATTGCACCGCTCTTTCTTCATTTAGGAGAACCAAGCTCAGTGCTTTTTCAGCAACAACATGGTATAGCACAAGGGATTCTCCCTCTCGAGGTTGCCGAAGAGTGGGTAGTTGGGCCAGATAAACTTTGAGCTCTTCCCAGGCCTTTTGGCAGTCCTCGTTCGAAGGGTGATCATTGTTTTTAAAGTTGCCACTATTTTTTGCTGCCTTAGTGAGTACCTTAGAGAATGCTCGGCAGTGATCTCCATACCTGGAGATGAACTTGCTAAGGGAGGTTATTTTGCCCGTAAGCCTTTGCACATCTTTTGGTGTGACAGGAGTTCAGAATTTAAGTAGAGCTTTGACTTTTTCTGGGTTGGCATCGATACCCCTTTCCGATTCCATAAATTCGAGGAACTTGCCGGAGCTTACGCCGAAGACACACTTCTTAGGATTGAGACGAATTCCGAATGCTCTAAGTTGGTGGAAAGTTTCCTCCAAGTCAGGAATATGGCTGCCAGGCAACCTGCTTTTGACTATCATCTCATCCACGTAGACTTCCAAGTTTCTCCCTATTTGACTGCTGAATACCATCTTCATCAGCCTCTGGTAGGTAGCTCCTGCATTTTTTAGCCCGAAGGGCATTCTTACGTAACAATACATACCGATTTCTGTGATGAAGGCAGTTTTTTCCTCATCCTTGGGCTTCATCCTGACTTGATGGTACCCACTAAAAGCATCTAGGAAGCTCAGGAGTCTATATTCAGCGGTCGAGTCCACCAGTTGATCTATCGGCGGGAGAGGATATGAATCTTTACGACAAGCATCATTTACATTTCGGAAGTCTATGCACATTCGGAGCTTGTTGCTCCCTTCTTTCATGGCGATGACTACATTGCTTAGCCATTCGGGGTATTTCACTTCCTTGATTACACCCGCTTCTAACAGGTGTTGGACTTTGGTTTTGATGAAGTTGTTTTTGTGCGTCGAGAGCCTTCGCTTCTTTTGGCGGAGCTGCTTTGCCTCTGGGTTTACTTTGAGGCTATGCTGTATTATGCTAGGCTCTACCCCAGGCATGTCTTTCGGCTAGTAGGCGAACAGATCTTTATTCATTAGTAGGAAAGATACAGGTTTTTCCTTGTCTCCTTTGGCCAATTTTTTCCCTACTCGGGTGTTTCGGCCTAGGACAAGCTCTATCTCTTTCGTTTCTACTTTCTCGGGGTTCCTCTGTTCTTTATTCTTCTGATTCTTATGCGGGCAGCGCCTTCGTTTTTATAGTCTGCGCACAATTCGCCGCTGGGGCTTTTCTCGCCTTTACAAACACCTTTCGCACCTCCCCCTGGTCGATGAAGATCTCAGCATCTCCATCCATGGTGGCGAAGGTGACAGTTAGGTATTTCACATCCGGGCGAATGTGGAGGTTTCCTTGCGTCTGCCTTCCAAGAATGGCGTTATATGATGAAAGGACATCGATGACGATGAACCTTGTCATTATGGAGACGAACAGCTCCTTTCTGTTGTTTGCTGAAGTTCCCTTTAGCATCAGGGGAAGATCTACCCATCCAAGGATGAGAAGTTTGGACGGCCCCACTCTGAAAGTAGAGGAAGTGACGGATTTAAGGTCGCTTCTCGATATCCCCAAGCTTGGTAATAGGTGGAAGAATAGGATGTCTACGTTTGAGCCATTGTCAAGTAGTACTCTGTTGACGTCCCAGCTTCCTATCCTTGCCATAATAAGCAACGGATCGTCATGGGGAAAAATGACGGTGGATCCATCCTTTCTGGTGAGCTTCTTTGATGGATTCCCGTACTCCATTACTGAAATCTATCTGGCTTTTCTTTTTCTTTCCACCGACGGCAGGCCTGTGGTGATCATTTGTATTACACCTGCCGAGGGCGGGGGACACATTTTTGGACTTCGGTTTCAACACCTGTCGGAGTCATACTCTTCGTCCTCTACCTTTCCTTCTTTTTCCCTCCTTCCCTTCAGGGAGGGTATACGCAGGTAACGCTGAAGTTGTCCTTGCTTTATCAGTGTCTCTATGTACTTCCTCAGTTGGAAGCAATCTTCGGTATCATGCCCGTGGTCTCGATGGAATTGACAGAATTTTTTCATATTCTTCTTGTTGTCTGAGTTCATGGCCCTCAGACGTTGGATCTGAGTCCCTTGCCTTTCCATTGCCATCAGGATGTTCGTCCTTGCGTTGTTCAGGGGAGTGAAGGCAATTGGCTTCCTTCCCTTAAACTTCCGAGGACGCCCACTTGTTTCAGTTGGGTAGAGAGTTTGTTGACTTGGTCCCTCGGTGCGGACATGATTAGACCTCGGGCCTCCCATTCTCAGTTCTTCGGCGGTCATGTGCTAGTCCACCCTTCGGTAGAATTCACCGAGCTTGTCGGGGGGATCTTTGGAGAACTCGTAGAACAGCTAGGAGTCTATCCGAAGTCCTCGTGTCATGGCCAAGATACGTATCTCCGGCCTGAAATCTGGGACACTCAAGGATTCCCTGTTGAACCTTTCAACATAGTTGCGTATGGTTTCACCAACTTTCTGTGCTAAATCAAACAATTGGACTGGCATTTTCACCGTCGGGCAGCTCCCAATGAACTGCTGCATGAAGGCAGCAGACAGTTCTTGGCACTCCATGATGCCTGCAGGAGCCGGTGGGTTGTACCATGCCGTGGTCGGCCCAGCGAGGGTGACCTCAAAGCATTTGCACAAGGTAGCATCATCAGCTCCATGCAGTACCATACTGCGCTTATACTTGGTCAGATGAGCCTGGGGGTCGGTTCGGCCATCGTAGGTTTCCAGCCGAGGTACCCGGAAATCGCTTGGCATAGGTGCCTCAACCACTGTTCAGGTGAATGGTGAGTCGTCTCCACCAAATGTTTCTAACAATCTAGCCCAGACGGGCTTCCGAGCTACTTGTCTCTCCACTCTTTCTATCCTCTTAAGAATTTTCTCGATGAGGAGTGAGGCGCTGGGTTCTTCTTTCTGGTGTCTGTAGGCTTCTGGGAATGGAGACTGACATCTTCTCTTTGGGGATTGACTTCGGCACTGGGGAGATGATGACCTTGCCTCAGGGGTGGAACTCTTTCAACGGGGAGCCTCAGGTTGCTTTGGCCCCATTTCTCCCACAAGCCGCGCCTTGAGGGGTTTGTTTTCCGTTGAGGACTCAGCATGTTGATCCCCGCTTCCTGAGCTCTGATGAGTGGATCGGGGGCTCTTCTCATGCCGAGGCGCTGGTGATGAGGGCCTTCATCCTGGGGTTGGTTGCGGCCATCTTTAGTCTAACTGCTGCATCATTTCAGCCACAACAGAGTGCAGAAATTCACGCAGGAAGGGCATAGTAATAGTCAGTGGACGCTCGTCCTCAGACGAGGAAGTCCCTGCCGCAGTTTGTTCGGTTGCCAGTTGAGCTTCTGGCGCGGACGGGGACCTTGGGAGTTCCTTATCCTTAGAACGCTGAGTTTCAATGACGGTGACCTAAGGATGGTTTCCCACAGACAGCGCCAGATTATGCCCTTTAGCATCTCCTTCGTGTGTCATGGTGAAGGCGGTAGGGGCTTATGGAAATGGGGAAAGGTTCGGGATGAACGTACTCTGAGAAGATCACCTGAAAGTCACAGGAAGCAAGGGTTAGGAGGTCCCCGGAGTGTTTTTCCTGGGAGCAGCCTCCGACGCCCAAGTGAGTATTTTGGAGGTAATGAGATGATAAAGAGTAAAGAAGTATCTTATCTCCAAGAAAATGTTCCCCCCCTTCTGGAATAATTACCGAGTATTTGTAGAGGGGTGAATTGTAATAGTCCTTCTCAGATTGCCGGCCCAGATCGTGAAACGTGTTCAGTAGGATGCGTTCCACGTCTTTTGGGCAATAGAGGACCTCTAGTCGGTATGGGCTGCTAGGCTAGGGCTTTGGGTAACCCGAAAGTGGCATGCTAGAGTATCCCTGCAGGCAGCGTGTCAGGACGTGATTGGGGGCGGATTATCGAGGATATGTCAGAGCCTCCTTAAATGCTTATGTTGTACTCCCGAGGCCTCCTTTTTCATAGAGGAGACCTCTTCAAATAACTTGTCTTCTGAGGTCGCTTTTGGTATCGTAGGAGTATATTTCCTGAATGTGACCTTTCTCGGAGACACCCCCACTTCGGAGGATGGCTTACTCGTCCCCCCGAGGTTGGCATTGTCATTTCATGGAATGGAGAAACGCCGAGGCTGGATTTCGGGAGGCCAAACATCCTTCCCTCTGTGGTGGGTGACTTTTCTTCCAAGGTTAGTGCTTTGTCCGAACCCGCTCCTTCGGATGGTGATCGGCACCTTGGCTATCAGTAGACTTCCATGTTTCTCCAGATTTAGGAGTTGAAGACCCTATTCATCACCTCTGGTACGTGGCCCCTGCATTTTTAAGACCGAAGGGCATTTTGATATAGCAGTATGTACCAGCTTTGGTTATGAAGGCGGTTTTTTCCTCGTCTTCAGGGTCCATCCTGATTGGATGATACCACTGAAGGCATCGAGGAAGGTAAGAAGGCCATACTCGGCGGTTGAGTCCACCAACTGGTCTATTGGCGGCAGAGGATACAAATCCTTAGGGCAAGCATCGTTCGCGTTTCGGAAGTCGATGCACATTTGGAGTTTGTCACTCCCTTCTTTCATGGCGATAACTATGTTACTAAGCTTTCGGGGTACTTGACCTCCCTTATTACGCCTGCTTCCATTAAGTGTTGGACTTCGGTTTTGTTGAAGTTGTTCTTATGTGCCGAGAGGCTTCACTTTTTTTGTTGAACAGGCTTTGCCTCTGTGCACACCTTAAGACTCTGTTGGATTATGCGATGACCTACCCCAGGCATGTCCTTCGGTGAGTAGGCAAATAGATCTTTGTTCATTAACAGAAAAGATACAAGTTTTTCCTTGTCACCTTCGGCCAGTTTTTTCCCCACTCGGGTACTTCGGCCTAGGACAAGTTCCACAACTTCTATTTCTATTTTCTCGAGGTCTACTGTTTCTTCTCCCTTTGTCTCTTCTCCGAGCACGGCCTTTGCTTCCAAAGTCTGTGCGTGGATCTTTGCTAGGCCCTGTCTTGCTTTCACAAAGGCCTTCCTCACTTCCCCTTGGTCGATGAAGATCTCAGCACCTCCATCCTTCGTTGTGAAGGTGAAGGTCAAGTACTTCACATCTGGGTGGATGTGGAGATTCCCTTGTGTCTGCCTTCCGAGGATGGCATTGTATGACGAAGGGACATCTATGATATTGAACCTTGTCATTGTGGAAGCAAAGAGCTCACCCTTGTTTTATGGTGAAGTTCCTCTTAGCAAAATAGGTAGGTCGATCCATCCGAGGACAAGGAGTTCGGACGGACCTACCTTGAAGGTAGAGGATTTGACAGACTTGAGATCGCCTTTTCAGATACCCAAATTCAGCAGCAGATGAAAGAATAAAGCATCGACATTAGAACCATTGTTGAAGACTACTCTTTTGACATCACAAGTCCCTATCCTTGCCATGATTAAGGAGTGGGTCGTCATGAGGGAATATCACGGTGGATCCATTTTTTCGAACAAGCTTGTTCGTCTGGTGACTGAACTCCATCATCGAGATTTCCCACATTTTTATTTTCCTTTCAGCCGAGGGTATCCTAGTGGTGATCATCTGGATTACTCCTGCCAAAGGTGGTGGATGCCTTTTGGGACTTCGATTTCGGTGTCTGTCAGAATCATAGTTGTCATCATCTCCTCTCCTTTCCTCTTCCCTCCTCCCTTCCGGGAAGGGCATCTGCAGGTAACGCCGAAGTTGGCCTTACTTTATTAGAGACTTGATGTACTTCCTCAGCTAGACGCAATCCTTAATTTCTTCATATTTTTCTTGTTTTCTGAAGTCATGGCCTTCAGACCCTGGATTGGGTTGCCTTGCCTTTCCATGGCCAGTAGTATGTTTGTTCTGGAGGTGTTTAGGGGAGTGAATGACATGGGTCTTTTCCCTTTCTGCTTCCGAGTTCTTCCCTTGCCCTCGGCTGAATACCGAGGTTGGTCACTTTGGCGTTAGGGATGATGGTGATCAGACTTCGGTCCTCCCATTCTCAGTTCTTCGGCTGTCAAATGCTGCTCGGCCCTTAGGTAGAATTCTCCCAAGATGTCCAGGGGATCCTTGGAGAATTCATAGAAAAGCTGTGAGTCCTTCCGAAGTCCCCTAATCTTGGCGAGGATGCATTTTTCGGGATGAAAGTCCGGCACACTCAAGGCTTCACGATTCAACCTTTCCACATAATCGTGAATGGTCTCCCCATTCCTTTGCACTAAGTCAAAGATCTGAATGGGCATCTTTGCCATCAGCCTACTACCGATTAACTGCTATGTGAACACCATGGACAGCTCTTGGAAACTCATTATAGTTCCAGGGGCGAGGGAGTTGTACCACGCGGTTGCCGGGCCGGAGAAGGTGACCTCAAAGCACTTGCAAAGGGTAGCATCATCGGCACCTTGTAGCACCATGCTATGCTTGTACTTGGTTAGGTGGGCTTGAGGGTCACTACACCCATCATAGGTTTCCAAGCGAGGCACCTGAAAATCGCTTGGCATTGGTGCTTCCACTACTGTCCGGACGAAGGGTGACTCTTCTCCGGTGAAGGTCTCAGATAACATTTACCAGACAGGCTTTCGGGCAATCTGTCTCTCTACCTTTTCCAACCTCTCTAGGATATTTTCCATGAGGATGGTTACGCTGGGCTCTTCTCGCAGCCTGGAGGCCTCCGGCAATGGAGAACGACGCCTCCTTTTCGGGGAGAAACTTCAGCGACAGGGGGAATGTGATCTCTCTTTCGATCAAGAACTTCACTGGCGGGAAGTCCTAGCCCCTTTGGACCCTATTTCTCCAGTACGTTAGCCTCTGGAGGGTACGTCCTCCATTGAGGACTCGTCACAGAAGTCCCGACTCCCTGAACTTCGGTGAGTGGACTTCCGGCTTTTCTCCTGGCGAGGAGTTGGTGAAGAGGCCCTTCAGTCTGAAGATGGTTGTGATCACCTTTGCTCCAACTGTTGCATCATTTCAGCCACAACAGAGCACTGAAAATCATGCAGGAAGCTCATCGTGATCATTAGAGGACATTCGTCCTTAGGCAAAGAAGTCCATATGGCGGGTTGTTCGGTTGCCGATTGATTCTTCCGAGCGGATGGGGACTTTGGGAGCCCTTATCCTTAGAATACTGAGTCTCAATGATGGCTACCTGAGGGTGGATTCCCACGACGGTGCCAAATGATTCCCCTTGGCATCTTCATTGTACGACATGATAGGCCTGAGAGGGACTTCTAGTAGGGAGATGCTAGTAGAAGAGACTTCCATCGTAAGATTTCCTGAAACGCTCAAAATAACAGGAGTTAGGAGGTCCCCGGAGTGTGTTTCCATGGGAGGAGCCTCCGATGCCCAAGTTAGTATTTGGCAACCAAAGAGTAGTGAATGGAGAGTAAAGAGTAGAGTTTTCTGAAGAGTTCAGTCTTGTCTTACCAAGGTCATTTCTTGAGAATTTATAGGAGGGCGTTGGGAGAAGTTCATTTTGACACAGCCCACTTAGATCATGAAATGTGTTTGGTCGGACACGGTTCGTACCTTCGGGGATGGGGACCTCCAGCGGGCCGTAGGCCGTTATGGCCAGAAGTCAAGGTTATCGGAGGTCTATGTGTTAGGGGCATGTGCGAGGTCTCTGTGTCAAAGGCTCCTCAACCATTTTTGTCATGTCAACAAGACCCCTTCGGTGAAAGAGACCTCTTTAAGATATTAGGGCTTCTTGCCGAGGTTGCTCCAATTATTCAGAAGGCCCATCGGCATAGGGGATCTCCTTCAGAGGATGTTTTCCCCTGTAGAGGATGGTGAGCCTACTTCTCCCGAAGTTGGTCAGGTCATCTTACCGAGGGTGGTAGTGTACCATGTTCCCGAGGTTAGTCCTGTTATTCCCTAAGGGTGATGGTCGATTACTGAGGTCAGGTGGTCAAGGACTGCGTACAATCTTTTCCCGTGGTTGGTGCTCACATTCTTCGAGGGTTGTGCTTCGTCAGAGCTTGGGGGTTTGAAGGCTAATAGCCATTTGGCTATCAAAAGGCATGATCAACACCTCCTTAAAAGTGTTTCAAGTTGGTAACTTGGCCCCCAAGAAAAGTCTTAAGGATTACTTGTTTGTCAAGCAACCTATGGACTTTTCTGTAAGGTTTTGAAAATTTGGGTACTCAATTGTAAAACTCTCAAGAAATAGACTTGGAGAGTTATGGGAAGGATATGAATGTTATGAAAGTGCTATTGGAGGACCAAATTGCTCATGAAAGAAAGGTTTTGACAAAGGAAACACTAAAGGCAATAAGGACCTAAATGTCCTAGCGTAAAGCTTAAGGTGTTCAAGCTTTTGACTTAAGTCTAAGGGTACAATTGTGGGGTTATACCGCCATGGGGGAGGCAACCAAGACTTGATAATTAGTCAAAAATGTTGGGCACATGTGTAACAATGATTTTAAGACAAAGAAACCGTAATTAGTGAGAAGGAAAATGACATAAAGCAAGTTTAAGCTTGTTAAGTGTGTTTTGTGCCCTTAAGCTCATTTAAGGCCATTTAAGTGGCCAAAGCACTTTTCCCTCTATCATTGTCATCCTCCCCTAGCTCAAGAACACAGCCACACTTCCTCCATAGCTGCCAAACCTTGAAACTTGCAATTGATTGAAATTTAAGGTAAAAGGAAGCAATTGGAGGCAAACTGGAGCTATTGCTTGGATACTTCAAGGATCAAGTTTGATTTTTGGCCTACCCATTTTGGTAAGGGTTCTCTTGCTCTCATGGACTATTTTCTACAATTTTCAAACATCCATGGAGCTAGGGCTAAGCTTGGAAGAGAGCCATGAGCTTGATGAACCAAGCTTAGTAAGGGGAGTGCACTAATTGAAGGTTTTGTGACCTACTGTCAAGTGCACAATGATGGCAGTGAAATGAGGGTTTCTAGAGCCCAAAGTTAGTACAAACTACTATTAAAATCCTCCTAAGATGAAGCATTAGCTTGAGGAGGGCTGCTATAGTGATTTATTTATGTTTATTGCATGTTTTATGGACTAACCTATGGTTATTGTTGCTGCCACATTTCATGTGTTTGTTGGTTGTGAATGGCTGCGGCATTTGGTTGTTATATCTTGTATATATGCATTGTGGTTTTTGTGTTTTAATGTCTTTGGATGTAGGTTTTAATGAGGGTCACATTGCTTACTGAATCCAAGGGTTACCCTTACTAAGTTTCTCAATGAAACTTACTCCCCTCAATTCTGTCATTTCAAGTCCAGCAGAAAGATCACATTCAAACTAACCTTTGTGGCTTGAATTTTGATCTGAAATTTTAGGTACATGAACGTCCATCTATCTAGTTATGATCTGGAAATTTTGGTGATTTTAGGAGCACGTTTGGTATTTTTGGTGATGGTACTTACTGTGTTGTGCAGCAACTGTCCAGCATCCTGTTTTTGGAGTACATTGCATTTCAGGCACTCCTATAACCTAGGGTGTGTATTTAGCTGAGTTAAGACCATTATGTAGTGCATGTTTGCATGTACATGTAGTGTATGTAAGATGAGACAAGTATGTGAACATTTGAGTAATGTTTATTGTGGTTTTATGGACTAACCTATGATTATTGTTGCTGACATTTCATTTGTTTGTTGGTTGTGAATGGCTGCTGCATTTGGTTGTTATATCTTGTATATATGCATTGTGGTTTTTGTGTTTTAGTGTCTTTGTATTCATGTTTTAATGAGGGTCACATTGCCTACTGAATCCAAGTGTTACACTTACTAAGTTTCTCAATGAAACTTACTCCCCTCAATTCTGTCATTTCATGTCCAGCAGACTGATCACATTCAAACTGACCTTTTTGGTTTGAGTTTTGATCTGAAATTTCAGGTACATGAACTTTGATTTATCTAGTTATGATCTGGAAAGTTTGGTGATTTTAGGAGTAGATTTGGTATTTTTTCTGATGGTACTTACTGTGTTGTGCAGCAGCTGTCCAGCATCCTGTTTCTAGAGTCCATTGCATTTCAGGCACTCCTGTAACCTAGGGTGTGTATTTAGCTGAGTTAATACCATTATGTAGTGCATGTATGCATGTACATGTAGTGTATGTAAGATGAGACAAGTATGTGAACATTTGAGTAATGTTTTGGCTTTGTAAGTGTGAATGATAGGCTGCTTACTTGTAAATTCTGTTTGGGCCACCTAAAGTTACTAGATGTAAGAGCATGTAATTCCTATCTTTAATGGACATATATGGGATAGCTTTGGAGGGTTTTCCCTTTGTGAATGAAGTGTTTGCATGGTTTGGAAAAATTGTATGGGCAAAATGGTCCAAAAGTTGCCAAAATTTTGACCCTGTACCTAAAGTTTTATATCTCCCTGTGTAGAATGAATCTTGGTATAAAGGTTCACCACACCTAGAGGACATCTAGAGGGTAAACTGGGATTTTGATTTTCTGAATTTGGAGCCCTGTAGCCAAGGAGATGATGTTGTAAAGTTGGCTATGTTACTATTTATTTGGTCAGAATTTTGTAACCAAATTCAAAAATCCATTACTTGGTCCATAAGTGGGCTATTGATGTAAAAAAAAAATTCTTGGTTTTCTCTAAGTCTCTACCTGATAATGGAGCAAAGAAAATAGGGGGTTACATGGCCAGAATGATATAGTTTATTAGTTGAAGTTACAGGTACAGTGGCTGGTCAATAGAACCTAACAAGATTGCTGAATGTGTGGTAGCCAAGATTAAGACTTGTGCTAGTGTTTTCCTTCTTTGCTGCCATGGTGTGCATGAAATGTGAATATGTTTATGATGGTTGGACCAATATGCATGTGTTTACATAGTGCCCAAGAGGGCCACTTGGGTATGCACACTAAGGGTAGTGTTCTGATGGCCTACAGAACATTACCAATCCTGGGAGTCTAAATGCACAATTTTTGCACCATAATTGGACTGCCCCAGAGTGGGTAACAAATTGTACCGACAAGGGTACACAAGTCCGTTACAGAGGTGTGTCAACGAAGAAGATGTTGAAGCTGTCCTGAAAGAAGTCCATGATGGGGCTTGCGTTTCTCACATAGGAACTGACCCCCTGGCCGGAGTACTATTTCATCAAGGATATTTCTGGCCCACCTAGAGGAAGTGATGCAAACCCCAATGGTATAGAGAGCCTGAAATGAACCCAAGATGTTTTTCAAGCTCCACAAGATATCAAAGAGATTGGATTTTAAGACCCCCACCCCTAATCAACCTGTGACTAGAAACAAGAAGTATAAGAACACCAAGAACACAACAACACTTGTGCACCAAGGTAGTCCACAAAGAACCAAAGCGAAATTCTCTCCAAAGTAGCAATATTATTTCATGTCAAGGCTATGTTTTACAACCAAAATATTGTTAGTGTTGTGCCCAAAAAGCCAATCATGAGATGATTGTATTTTTTCACATTGAGTCATGATATTTTATTAAGGCATTAATCCAACAATTATGTTTGTTGTTTTGTTTCTACGTAAATTAACAAACATAATCGTAACCATAAAATAATGATATTCTTAAATGTCCCTAGTCTAGTATTATTGTGGAGTGGGTTGCAATAATACATAATGACTAGCATATGTGGAGACTTATATGAGATATGTAGTCTACATATGGGTACAAGTTAGAGAACTTGTGTACTGGACCGACCCACCATGAGAACACTACATGGATCGTCATATGAGTGTCATAAGTGATTCTCATAGTGATCATGGTATATGTAGTCCTTCGACCTAAGATCATCAAGGTTCCCTACATGTGAGTCACATACTTTGATACTTTCCTTTGTTGCTCGTAACTGAGTGAACTTGAAGGAGGTCATTGGGTATGTCACATATCATGCGGAGGGATTTGTATGATCAAGATGGGATTTGTCCCTCCTATGTAATGGGAGTGATATCTTTGGGCCCCTTGATAGAGTGAGACTTAGAAAATACATGGCCATGCTCGGATGAGTTGATATACGATATCAATGTCATCAGCTTAAGTTAGTTTACTTGGTAATCAAGAAACCAAAGATTGGGCTATACGAGAGTGACACATTCCATGTCTTTTGCTTAGTCTTGATATCTTGGACAAAGTGATGGCCAGGGGCCTCATCGTTTATAGTCATAGTGACTGGTTGAGGGACTTCTGGGAGGAAGAACGCCTGGTGGACTGGACAGCCCAAAGGAGATTGCCTGAAAGCTCAGAAACAAAAGGTTAGGAGGCCCCCGGAGTGTTTTTCCGGGGGGGGAGCCTCCGACGCCCAAGTCAGTGGTGGCTGAGAGAAAGACAGAGAAAATAGCACAAAGGGCTGAGGAGTTTTGCCTGGTAACGGGAGCCGTATTTTGCCAGCCAACCAACCTCCTGTCTGGTATTAACTCCTAGTATTTATAGGAGTGCCTAGCCCGTTCAGATCGTGACACATGTTCGGTCGGACGTTCCTGACTTTCTGGGCATAGGAGACAGATAGCAGGTTACCTTGAGCCATGTGCTGAGACGGCCATGATGTGATTTTGATGGCGTCAGCGTGGCAGAGCGCCTTTTGAGGCGGCTTGTGGCGTCTGTGATTGGATGTGTCAGAGGCTTCCTTAAATGCTTCCATAAATACCCCTGCCGTACTCCCGAGGTCCCTGGGTGAGGTCGTCCTTTGGTACGGACGGAGCCTCTTCGGGAAACAAGCCCTGAGTTCGGGGGTTCCCAGCTTCAGGGAGTTCCGCCTTCGGGGATATCGTGTTCGGCTCGCTATGTTTGGTGCCACTTTTCCGAAGGCGATCTGTTCACGACCCTGGGGGGGCAAGTAGTGTCCTGGCGTGCCGGGCTTGGAGCTCTTCGGCTATCTCCCGAGGTGCCTGATCACACCTTTTCTCGGGTAGCGCCAGCTTCTTCTGGCCATTACTGTGGCAGGGAGTTCGGCCAGATAGAGGCGATAGCGTTTGGCTATCACATGCCCCCCTTTGGAAAGCCGAAGGAAGACTTCGGTTTTGCATCTCTTTCCGAGGTCGTCTATGGGAGTCTCTTTGGAAGCATAACCTGTTCCGAGGATGTGCCTTTTGCCCGAAGATCACGGGCTCTTCGGTCTTGGCCTTTTCTTTGGCGTCCTCGAGGCGGAGCCTGCTTTTTGTTTCTGCAGGTCTGTTCGGCCAAGCGTGTCAGTCTGAGCGGCGCGTCCCAGTTTTCCAGGGATGTCAGAAGACGTGTCCCAGCTTTCAAGGGACGTTTGGAGGACGTGTCCCCTATTTTTGCGCAGCAGTTGACACGTGGCGCTTTGCCATTGGAGGAGAGTCGCGTCGGTTACAGAGGGCGCGCCTTTTCAAGTGCAGAGAGCAGTTACGGCGTCGGTTCGCCTCCAAAGGGTACTTATGACGACGTTTCGGTTACCCACCTCTGGCTTATAAATAGCCCATTTCATCATAAGTTCCTTTTGCTTACTCTTTTGCTCTTTTCTCTGCTTTGCCTCTGTTCTTGCATTTTTCTTGCTTTCTGTGGCGGAGCTTCCTTAATCAGAGCCTTTTTTCCAGCCAACTTTCACGACGGCGTCCTCAGATTTTGGCAAATCTTTCGGTGGGTTTTTGTTTTTCAGCGCGTTTTGATCCCTGTGTTCTTCTGAGTTTTTCTCTGGAAACTGTTTTCTTCCGTTTTCAAACTCATTTTCATGTCGAAAATGCCCATTCCTGAGAGCTGGCAGCCTCTTTTAGCCCATCCTTGTTGCACCACCCCTGAGAAGTTAGAGAGGTGGAAGAAAAAATTCTTTCTTCCCTCTTACGCCGTTACCAGGCTGCCTCGTTCTAGCCACTATGCATTTTCAAACCATAGTAAGGAGGTTACCGTTTTCCGAGCCCAGCTGAAGGCCGGTCTTCGGTATCCTCCCCCGAAGATGGTGTGCGAGTTCTGCCAATTTCATGGCATTGCTGTGAACCAGCTTCCCCCGAACTCGTTCTGCTATTTCAACGCCTACCTCTGCATGTGTGGCGTCTTCGGGATAGAACCCCATTTCAGGATTTTTATGCAGTACTACAAGCTCTCTGTGGTCCCGAAGGGTGGCTTCTATTTCATGCTACCTCGGGGATCCGGGAGCAAGAAATTCATGTTCACCTTCGCCACTAAGGATAGCTGGCGGGGGTGGCAACAGAAGTTCTTCTTCATGAAGATGGCTGAGGCCTGGTCGTACGTTCCGACCAAATGGGCTCAGGGAACACTGGATGCGGACGTTGGTGATCCGAGGATGCTGCTGACCCCAGAGTTGGCTCCCGTGTTCGCGGATTTCGACGCCCGCATTCGGGCTGTTTCTGACTGGGATCCCGAGGTCTCTCCGCGCGCCCTTTACCCTTTTCCAATCAACTGGAAGTTGATGACCGAAGAGGTCCTTCGGGAACTAAAGGTGGTAAAGGAGCACAAGACTGACCTCGGGATGCCAGCTCCTGCCATTGCCGGGAAAGATTCCTGGTTGGTCAAGCTTCTTAAGGAGGAGATTTCTTTCGAAACGCTTGCCGAAAGTGAGTTATCTTCTACTCCTTTGCTGTTTTTTCCTCGGACTTACGCTGATGTTTCTCTCCTTTTTCAGAGATGGGCGACGACACTGCCGCCTATTACAAGTCCCTCTTCTCCGGCCAAGTGGAGAAGGACGATCAAACGAAGAAGGCGGCTTCCCGAAGGCGGAAGTCTACTGGCGCGGGTCCTTCGAGGAAACGGGCAAAGAGAGCTGCTCAGGTTCCTCTAGAAGAAATTCCCGAGGAGACTGCCGAGGAGCCTGGGACAGCCGAGGTTCCGGCGTCTGAGGCTGCTGCTTCCGAGGTCCCTCCAACCGACGTCCCTCCTCAAAGTCCTACTGCATCGCAGGCCCTCCTTGATGTAGTGGTAGAAGTACCTTCTGCCGAGGAGCGGCGCAAGCAGAAGGGTAAGGGCATTTCGGCCGAGGAGGCCGAGGACTCCGAGGACGATGTTGCCGAGGTCCCGCCAGGTTTGTTTCCAGACAAAGTGTACTTCCTTTGTTTTTTCTGGAATTGCCTTTGTCTCTGACCTGTTTCTCTTTTTCGCCCTGCAGGGGAGTTACTTACCCCGAACTGGGCGGCCGAACACGCGGAGGCGAGGGCCCGTCGCGACGCCAAAGTCCCGCAAGGGAAGATACCAAAGGAGCCTTTCTGGACATTCACGGAGGACATGAACTTGTACTCCGAGGACTGTCCTGAAATGGTGAAGCAGATTTCGAAGGGGGTGCTCACCGAGGCCTCCTTCAAGGCTATAGCGGCGGCCCATCTAGGGGATAACACCCTTGCCGCAAAGATCACCGAGCATGCTGCTCAGGTATATCCTTCACAACTCTTCCCCTTCAATTTTTTCCTAAGTGTTTGGCTCTTACTGACCTTGCGTTTTATCTCCTTTGCAGCTGCTGGGGTACGCCGGCTTTCTCCGAGTTCGGGTAGCCAGGCAGACGGCATTCCGAGCTTCGGCCTCAGAGGCCCTAGAAAAGGCGAAAGCGACGTGCTCGGAATTGACCGCCAAGAACCAGCAGCTGGCAGATGCTGCGAAGGAGGAAGCTGCCACCCTTCGGGAGGAGTTCCGAAAGGAGAAGGAAGTTTTGATGGCGGACTCCTCCCTGAAGATTGCCGACCTCCGCAATCATGTGGCGGGGCTGCGCGCTGCAAACCAAGACCTTCTCCAAGACAAGGCAAAAAAAGAGAGAATATCATAGTCACACTCTTGTCTGAGAAGAAAACCCTTCAAGCCGAGGTCCAGTCTTTGAAGAAGGAGCCGAAGGGGGAGGAGCGGATAAAGGTGCTGGAAGAGGAGGTCGGGGATCTGAAGGACGAGCTTGACGACCTTGAGCTTAAGAAGAACAAGTCTGATCAAATGAACAAGGTCGCGTTTTAGGACGGCTTCTGCCTCGCTCGGCACCAGGTTCTCCAAAGGTTCCCAGGTCTGGACCTCTCTTTTCTAGAGGGTCTAAACATTCCTGGGGGACCTCGGTGGAAATGGTCCAAGATCGAACATCTGAAGCTTCCTCCAATTCCAGCGCGGAAGGTGGCGGAAAAGGGTGGACAAACGAGTGGCTCTCAGGACGCCGCGAACCCTTAGGCTTCTTTAGGGCCCCTTTTCCTTCCCTTCTTTTTTGTACTCCTTCTTCGGGCACTTCTTTATTGTAAGGCAGCTTTGCTCTTAACGGAGATTTTTTGGCTAAGTGTTTCTTCAAGTTTCTTTATTTCCATTGTCTCGAACACGTTCGCTCAAGAGACTTCGGAAAACCTGCGATCAAAGAAACTTTTTTACCTTCCTTTGTCCTGAGTAGGTTTTACTCGAGAGACATTCGAGAGACATTCTGGAAAGTCTGAGAAAATTTGACTAAGTCTTTTTGCAGGCTTTTTGCATTTCCAATTTTTCCCGAACATGATTGCTCAAGGGACTTCGGCAAACCTTCAGTCAAAAATTTTTGTTTTTCCAGTTGTCCCGAGCATGTTTGCTCAAGGGACTTCGGAAAACCTTCCGCGAGATTTTTCACTTCCCATTTTCCCGAGCACGTTCGCTCAAGGGAGCTCGGGAAATTATCTCAGCGCTGGCTACGGCGAGTACTTCTGCGAGATTTTTGTTTTCCATCTTTCCCGAGCGTGGCGGCTCAAGGGACTTTGGAAAGCCATATCTATGCTTTATCATGGCGAGCATCTTTCGCGGAATATTGTTCATTTCTGCACTTAAGAAATTTTCTCAAGATACTACTATATATTTAGAACATTTTTTTGTTCAACATACCTCCGCCGCTCAACCTTAAGCGTAGAATTTTTTCAAGGCGCCCGAGTGCCAATTGCTCTTCAATTCTATGCCTTCGACGTCGCCAAGCTTGTACACGCCTTTTCGTTGTTTCGGCGAGGGCCAGATAGGGTCCTTCCAGGTTTGCGCGAAGTACGCCATGGGATGGCCTTCGGGGTGCGAAGTCGGCCTTTCGGAGAACGAGGTCTCCCTTCTTGATTTCTTTTGGCCTGGCCCGTAAGTTTATAGCCACGGCCACTCTTCGCTGGTAAGCTTTTCTTCTCAGCTCGACTATTTCTCTGTGTTCGGCCACCAGATCGAGATTGGTTCTTAGGCCGAGGTCGTTACCACCTTCATCAAATACTTGCACCCGTACCGAAGGTCGAACTATCTCTATTGGGATAATGGCCTCCGTTTCGGAGGTGAGTGAGAAAGGAGTTTCCCCTGTGGCTCTTCGGGGCGTCGTTTGGTAACTCCATAATATACTTTGGAGTTCTCCTGGCCAATTCCCCTTGGCTTCCCCCAGTCTCTATTTCAGGCCATCTTTTATGGTCCTATTCGATACTTCCACCTGCCCGTTGCTTTGTGGGTGAGCTACTGGGCGAAGTGCATCTTCATTCCGAGGTCGCTGGTGAATTCTTGGAATCCTTTGTCTATGAACTGGGATCCATTATCAGCCACTAGTAAACCTGGATACGATGTTCTTCCATACGAAGTTTTGCACTTCTTTTGCCGAGATAGTTGCTAGTGGTTCTGCTTCTACCCATTTTGAGAAATAGTCCACTGCTACCACGCAGAATTTCATGCCTCCGGGTGCTGTGGGGAGTGAACCAATAAGGTCTATGCTCCAGACTTCAAAGGGCCAAGGATAGTCTGCCGAGGTTACTATTTCCGAGGGTGCCCTCTGGATTTTTGCATGTCTCTGGCAACTACCGCACTTTCGGTCGAACTGCCTTACGTCCTTTCCCAGGGTAGGCCAGGAGTAGCCTTTGGCGGAGTATCACTGCTGCAAGGGCATCAGTTCCAATGTGTGAACCATACATGCCTTCGTGAACTTCCTCAAGGACCATTTCAGTATCCTCTTCATCCACACATTTTTGCAGCGGATTCGCATATCCCTGTCGGTATAACTCTTCGCCAATCAGGAAGAATCTTCCGGAGCGTCTTCGCAGTCCTGCAGCATCGCCGGGGTCTTCGGGGAGCAAATTCTCTGCGAGGTATCTTTTGATTTGGTCTTTCCACCCTGCTCCCGAGGTCGTCATGCTTAGCACTGATGCTCGGATGGTCTAGCACCTCGGTATATATTTTTTTGACTTCGCCAAGCAATCTGCCTCAGTGTTATTCCGCCGAGGTACATTTTCGATTCGTACGGCGTCAAACTCCCGAATGAGCTTTGTTACCAACTCATGGTATTTCGCCAAGGTCGGGTCTTTCGCGCCATAGTACCCTGCCATTTGCCGGACCACCAGCTGGGAATCACTATGGGCTTTCAAGTTTCTCACGCCAATTTTTCTGGCCAGGCGTAATCCTGCTATCAGGGCCTCATACTCGGCCATGTTGTTGGTGGCGTTGAAACTGAACTTGATGGCCTTCATTACTTCTAGGCCTTCGGGGCCTCTGATAATTACTCCAGCTCCCTGGTGTTCGGATCCTGAGGCTCCATCTACGTGCAAGGTCCATTCTGGCTCACCCTCTTTTGGATCTGAATGGCTCTCCTCAGTGATGGGTATTTCGGCGATAAAATATGCCAGTGCTTGAGCTTTTACGGCCTTCCGAGGCTCATACGTGATTTCGTGTTCGCCCAGCTCTATGCACCACTTGGAGAGCCTTCCCGAATGATCATCCCTCTTCATGACATCCCGTAGCGGCAGACTACTTCGGACGATGATGGGGTGAGCCTGAAAGTATGGTCGCAGCCTTCTCCCTGCAAGCACCAAGGCATATGTAGCTTTTTGAAGCAAAGGGTACCTGATTTCAGCGCCGTGCAGTTACTTGCTGCCATAGTAGACCGGCCATTGCTTTGGCCCTTCTTCTTTCACGAGGACCGAGCTCACAGCTTTTTCTGTAATGGCGAGGTAGAGTACGAGGGGCTCTCCCTCCCGAGGTTGTTGTAGAGTACCAAGGCATGGTATGCTGGCCAGGTAGACTTTGAGTTCTTCCCAGGCCTTTTGGCAATCTTTATCCCAAGGATGATCATTTCTTCCGAGATCGCCTTCCATCTTTCCTGCCTTTGTGAGGACTTTGAAGAAGGGTCGACACCTATCTCCGTACCTGGAAATAAACCTGCTCAGAGAGGTTATTCTTCCGGTGAGTCTCTGCGCGTCTTTGACTGTGGCAGGAGTTCGGAACTCAAGCAGAGCCTCAATCTTCTCGGGGTTAGCATTGATGCCTCTTTCGGATACCATGCACCCAAGGAATTTTCCCGACGTCACCCCGAAGATGCACTTCTCAGGATTAAGGCGGACCCCGAAGGCTCTGAGCTTTTCGAAGGTTTCCTCCAAGTCTGCAACGTGGTAGCCGGGCAGCTTGCTCTTGATTCTCCCCATTTGGTCTTTGAAGACCTTGTTTATCAACCTCTGGTAGGTGGCTCCTGCATTTTTGAGCCGGAAGGGCATCCTGATATAGTAATATGTTCCTCCCTCGGTGATGAAGGCAGTCTTCTCTTCATCTTCGGGGTTCATCCTTATCTGATGGTAGCCACTGAGGGCGTCTAGGAAACTTAGGAGCCCATACTCAGCAGTTGAATCTACCAGTTGATCTATTGGCGGCAGAGGGTATGAGTCTTTTGGGCAAGCATCGTTCAAGTTTCTGAAGTCGATGCACATCCGGAGTTTGCTGCTACCTTCTTTTGTGGCAATGACCACGTTGCTCAACCATTCGGGGTACTTGACCTCCCTGATAACTTCAGCATCTAGGAGACGCTGGACTTCGGTTTTGACAAAGTTGCTTTTGTGGGCTGAGATGCTCCGTTTCTTTTGCCGGACAGGTTTTGCTTCCGGGCTTACTTTGAGGCTATGCTGTATTATGCCAGGGTTTACCCCTGGCATATCTTTCGGCGAGTAGGCAAACAGATCTTTATTTTCCAGCAGAAAGGATACAAGTTTTTCCTTGTCACCTTCGGCCAAGCTCTTCCCTATTCGGGTAGATTGTCCTGGGACAAGATCTACTGCTTCCGTTTCTGCTTTGGCGAGATTTTCTTCTTTGCCTTTTTCTGGCGCCTTTGCCTCCATTGTTTGCGCGAGGTTGCTTGCCGGAGCTTTTCGTGCTTTCACAAACACCTTTCTTACCTCGGCTTGGTCTATGAAGACCTCTGCATCTCCATCCTTGGTGGCGAATGTGACAGTCAAGTACTTCACATCCGGGCGAATATGCAGGTTCCCCATTGTCAGTCTTCCAAGGATGGCGTTGTACGAGGACGGGACGTCCATGACGATGAATCTTGCCATTGTGGAGGCGTACAATTCAGCTGCTCCGCTTACCGAAGTCCCTTTCATCGTCAACGGGAGATCGATCTATCCGAGGTCGTGGAGTTCGGATGAATGAACCCCAAAAGTGGGCGAGGTGACAGGCTTTAGTTCGCTGCTGGAGATGCCCAAGCTCGGCAGCAGGTGCGAGAATAGGACGTCAGCTTTTAAGCCATCATCAAGCAACACTCTTTTGACGCCTCAGTTCCCTATCTTTGTCGTGATCAGCAGCGGATCGTTGTGGGGGGAAGACGACGGTGGAGCTATCTTTGCGAGCCAGTTTCTTTGATGGACTTTTGATACTCCATGACTGCAATTTCTCTGGCTTTCCGCTTTCTTTCCGAGGATGGGAGCCCCGTGGTGATGGTTTGGATCACCCCTGCTGGAGGTGGGGGGCGCCTTTTTGGACTTCGGTTTCTCCGCCTGTCGGAGTCATAGTCCTCATCTTCAGCCCTTTCTTCCTCCATTTTTCTGCCTTTCGGGGGTTGCATCCTCAGGTATTTCCGAAGTTGGCCCTGTTTTATCAGCGACTCTATGTACTTCTTCAGCTGGAAGCAATCTTCGGTGTCATGGCCGTGGTCGCGATGAAACTGGCAGAACTTCTGGGCATTCTTTTTGTTATCGGCGGTCATGGCCCTTGGCCGACGAATTTGCGTCCCTTGCCTTTCCAGTGCCATGATGATGTTGGTCCGTGTAGTGCTCAATGGTGTGAAACTTTGGGGTTTCCTTCCCCGCATCCTCCGAGGTCGTCCTGCCTGTTCGGTGGGATGCCGAGCTTGTTGACTGGACCCTTCGGCGTGGTGATGACTAGACTTCGGCCCAGCCATCCTCAGTTCCTCGGCTGTCATGTGTTGCTCCGCCCTATGGTAAAATTCTCCGAGGGTCTCCGGGGGGTCCTTTGAGAACTCATAGAACAGCTGTGAGTCTCGCCGAAGGCCCCGTGTCATGGCAAGAATGCGGATTTCGGGCCGGAAGTCTGGGACGCTCAGAGCTTCTCTGTTGAATCTTTCGACATAGTCTCGGATGGTTTCTCCGTTCCTCTGCTCTATGTCGAACATCTGTACAGGCATCTTCGCAGTAGGTCTGCTCCCAATGAACTGCTGGGTGAAGGCTGTGGACAACTCCCGGAACTCAGTGATGGTCTCTGGGGGCAAGGAATTGTACCACGCCGTGGCTGGCCCTGTGAGGGTGACTTCGAAGCACTTGCACATGTTAGCGTCATCAGCACCGTGTATTATCATGCTCCGTCTGTACTTCGTCAGGTGGGCCTGCGGATCAGTATGGCCATCATAAATTTCCAACCGAGGTACTCTGAACTCGCCTGGCATGGCTGCCTCAACGACGGCCTGAGTGAAAGGGGAGTCATCTTCGCAGGATGTTCCCGAGGGTCTGGGCCAAACGGATCTTCTGGCCACTTGTTTTTCCACTCTGTCCAGCCGTGCTAATATCTTCTCCATGAGCACTGTGGCGCTAGGGCCTTCTTCAGGGAATGGAGATCGTCGGCGCCTCTTCGGGGGGCGAGTTCGGCGCTGAGGGGACAAGGACCTCGCCTCAGGTGACGAACTGCTTTGCTGTGAGACTATCGGCTGCTTGGACCTGGTTTGTCCCACAGAATGCTTCCCGAAGGCCATAATTTCTGTGGATGATTCTTCGCGAGGGTCTCCATTCCCCGAACTGCGAGGTGTGGGCTTGGGGCTCCTCTCCCGAGGGCGTGTCACTGAGGGGGGTCTCTGGGCCTGTGCTTGCTGTGGCCACCTTCGGCCGATCTGCTGTGTCATTTCAGACACGACCGAACGCTGAAAGTCCCTTAAGAAACTCATGGTGACTACCAGAGGGTGGTCTTCCTCGGGCGCAGAAGTCCTGGGAGTGTTTGCTCAGCAGCCGGTTGTATCTCAGGCGCGGACGGGGACCTCGGGAGTCCCTTGTCCTTAGAACGCCGAGTCTCAACGACGGCGATCTCAGAGCGGGTTCCCACAGACGGCGCCAAATGATGGCCAGGGGCCTCATCGTTTATAGTCATAGTGACTGGTGGAGGGACTTCTGGGAGGAAGAACGCCTGGTGGACTGGACAGCCCAAAGGAGAGTGCCTGAAAGCTCAGAAACAAAACGGTTAGGAGGCCCCCGGAGTGTTTTTCCGGGGGGGGGAGCCTCCGACGCCCAAGTCAGTGGTGGCTGAGAGAAAGGCAGAGAAAATAGCACAAAGGGCTGAGGAGTTTTGCCTGGTAATGGGAGCCGTATTTCGCCAGCTAACCAACCTCTTGTCTGGTACTAACTCCTGGTATTTATAAGAGTGCCTAGCCCGTTCAGATCACGACACGTGTTCGGTCGGACGTTCCTGACTTTCTGGGCATAGGAGACAGATAGTAGGTTACCTTGAGCCATGTGCTGAGACGGGCCATGATGTGATTTTGATGGCGTCAGCGTGGCAGAGCGCCTTTTGAGGCGGCTTGTGGCGTCTGTGATTGGATGTGTCAGAGGCTTCCTTAAATGCTTCCATAAATACCCCTGCCGTACTCCCGAGGTCCCTGGGTGAGGTCGTCCTTTGGTACGGACGGAGCCTCTTCGGGAAACAAGCCCTGAGTTCGGGGGTTCCCAGCTTCAGGGAGTTCCGCCTTCAGGGATATCGTGTTCGGCTCGCTATGTTTGGTGCCACTTTTCTGAAGGCGATCTATTCACGACCCTGGGGGGGGCGAGTAGTGTCCTGGCGTGCCGGGCTTGGAGCTCTTCGGCTATCTCTCGAGGTGCCTGATCACACCTTTTCTCGGGTAGCGCCAGTTTCTTCTGGCCATTACTGTGGCAGGGAGTTCGGCCAGATAGAGGCTATAACGTTTGGCTATCAAGTACGGCCATCATAAGTTTCGAGTTGAGGTACTCTGAAGTCGCGAGGCATGGCAGCCTCAACTATGGCTTAAGTGAACGGGGACTCATCCCCACAAGAGGTTTCAGACAGCCTGGCCCAGACAGATTTGCGGGCTACCTGTTTTTCTACCCTGTCTAGTCTTGCTAGTATCCTCTCCATAAGGATCGTGGCACTAGGTTCTTCCGCTGGGAAGGGAGATTGCCGGCATCTCTTCGGGGAGCGAGTTCGGCGTTGGGGGGACAGGGACCTCGCCTCAGGCGACGAGCTCCTTCGGTGTGGGACTTCGGGTCGCCTGGACTTAGCTCGTTCTGTAAGTCATGCCCCGAGGGGTATATTTTCCGTTGAAGACTTCTCACGCGGATCTCCGCTTCCCGAGCTGCAGTGGGTTGGTTTGGGGCTTCTCTCTCGAGGGCGTGCTGGCGAGAGAGGCCTTTGGGCCTGAGTCTGTTGCGGCCACCTTCGGTCTATTTGCTGTGTCATTTCAGCCACAACAGAACGTTGAAATTCGCGCAGGAAACTCATGGTTATGACCAGAGGACGTTCTTCCTCCGGCGTGGAAGTCCCTGGAAGGGTTTGCTTAGTGGCCGGTTGAGCTTCAGGCGCGGACGGGGACTTTGGGATTCCCTTGTCTTTTGAACGCCGAGTTTCAACAACGGTGACCTCAGAGTGCGTTCCCACAGACGGTGCCAAATGATGCCTCGAGGCATCCTCGTTAAGTGACATTGTGACTTCTGGAGGGACTTCCTGAGAGGGAGAACGCCTAGAGCCCAGATTTCCCAGAGGAGCGTGCCTGAAAAGCTCAGAAGAGAGGGTTAGGAGGTCCCCGGAGTGTTTTTCCGGGGAGGAGCCTCCAACGCCCAAGTCAGTGTCTTGAGAAGGTGAAGGGGGAGCACTAAAGGTTTTAGTGGCCATGCCTGTTAGTGTTTTCTCAAGAAAAAAGGGGGTCTGGTCCTCTAGAGAGAGAGTCCCCCTGCCAGGGTTTGTTTCCTGGTATTTATAGGAGTGTTCAGTCCGTCTAGATCATGGCACGTGTTCGGTCAGATCTTTCTTGTACCTTTCGGCGCAGGGGACAAGTGGCTGTTTGCAGGCTCCTCGAGCCTTGGTCCGAGACAGGTTGTGACAAGACTTGGACGGCGTGGACGTGTCAGACCGCCGTTCCAGGCGGCGTGTAGCGCCTGTGGATGACATGTCAGAGGCTCTTTAAATGCTCCTACCGTACTCCCGAGGTCCCCTGGGTGAGGTCATCCCTTGGTACGTACGTCCTTCTTTGGCCGGTGTACCACTAGTTCGGGACGCCCCCTAGCTCGGGGGTTCCACCTTCGGGCCAACTATTCTCCCGTTTTGGAATAGCTAGACCTTCGCCTCCGAAGGTGATCCGCTTGGTCCCCCGAGGGAGCTGGTAACGTTTTTGGAGTTCCTGAGGTATTAGCCGAAGTCCCGAGTTCGACACGTCTTGACTTCTGGAAGCATCCGAGGTCAGTGATAGTGCCTCTTTCGGGTGACATTAAGCTTTCCGGTTACCTTGTTTTCGGCAGGAGGCACGGGGTGAGAGAGGCGATAGTCCTTCGGCTATCAGTCGGAGTATCTTTTGCAGGTCTCCACGCTTCCCTTGCTAAAGTGTACTCGTGCGATGAGTTAAGCTTTCGGACCTTCAGATCGTTTACTGAGGAAGGTGCATCATCATTAGGGTGTTTATTTTATTTTTTTTTCTTAGGTGTATTTGTTTGTCTCTTAATTTTCCTTTAATTTTATGATTGTGTAATCTTTTATATTTTTATCTCATAATGCGTCCAGGAATTAGGGGAAACTTTATAGAGCCAATTTTCTAACACATAATTTTTTTTTCAAGAATCCGTTCTTGGTGATTTGGTAAAGTTCCGAGGCGGATTATTCGTTCGAATTCGATTAGTTTTGTAAGACTAACGGCTTAGAACAAGATGTTTCTTTCAAATTCTTGATAGATTTAATAAAGTTTCAAGATTTCAAGGACGTCTAGGATTCCATATCCGGTTGGTCTGGTAAGATTCACGGTTTAGAATTAAATTAAAAAATTGAACATAATTAAATGAAATTCATAAAATCACTCTCAATCAAAGATTAGGTCAAGAAATAAGGATTTAGGAAAAAATAAAACCGAACCCCATGGTACAAATTTTCGGGCGATTTAATAAGGTTTTTTAGCGTTACCGACTCACGATCTTAGAATCTCTTGCAGACCATAATAGGTATCCAATCGACTTAGGTGAAACTGATTGATGGCGGCTCCTAAAAATCACGTTGCTACAGCACAACAAAGGTAAAAACTACTTCACTTAGAATGATTCCCCAAGTATCACCATGCTATGAATTGTTCTTCAAACTCCACTCTACCATCAAACTATAAGTCCTCACCATGCCAAGAATCGAGTCATATATTCTACCATGCCAAAATTAAACCATATGCTCTAATACCACAGCTTCAGGGAAAAAAATTCTCCAATTACCCATCATATGCAATTGAAGAACAAATACCAATGGAATAAACACATACTCCCCCCGTCCCAAATTCTTTGCACCATTCACTTTCCAGCAATTAAACTATGATTTTTTATTTTCAACATTTTAGTATATAAATGAAGAACCTTTATATAAGAATGATAAATTAAGATATATAGTTTCTAAATATATATATATATTTTAATTTTTTCTAACAAATACTAATATTAATAAATTCAAGTTAAACTATGTGAAAAAGTCAAATAGTGCAAAGAATATGAGACAGAGATAATAATATTTAACGTGATTTGACTCATATACTCCTTAACGAGAGAAATATAATCGGACAAGATATAAAAATTTTGGTTAAAATATATCACTATTAATAATATTTATGATAGCCGAAGGACTATCGCCTCTTTTACTACATATTTCTTGCCAGAAACGTGGACGGGAAACCTGGCGTCATCCGAAGGAGGTGCTAACACTGACCTCGGAAGGAGTGAAGCCGAACGCCCCAAACCCATGACCTCGGCTAGAACGCCAGAAACGTTAGAGGTGTTGCCGGCTCCCTCGGGGGACCGAATGAATCACCTTTGGGGATAAAAGACCAGCTATCATAAGTAGGAGAGACCCTCCCCGAAGGTGGAACCCCCGAACCAGGGAAGTCCCCGAACCACGGGCATAATTCCCGAAGGAGGGCATTCGTACCAAAGGACGACCTCGTCCAAAGAACCTCGGGCGGACGGCACGAGCATTTAAGGAGCCTCTGAGATGTTGCCCATAGGCTCTACATGCCGCCTCAAACGGCGGTTTGACGCGCTGACGCCGTTCGAGTCCTATCACAGCCTGTCTCAGTCCAAGGCTCAAAGAGCCTATAAGCGGCTACATGTTCCCTACGCCCGAAGGTACAAAGGACATCTGACCGAACACGTGTCATGATCTGAACGGGCTGGGCACTCCTATAAATACCAGGAAACACGCCCTGGCAAGGGATCGAACCTTCTTTCCCTGAGAAAACACACAAAGGCAAGGCCATCTATTCCTCTTTGTCCCTCCTCTATCTCTTCTCAGGGCACTGACTTGAGCGTCGGAGGCTCTTCCCTGGAAAAACACATCGGGGACCTCCTAACCTTCTTTTCTGAGCATTTCAGGTACTCTCCCTTGGGAAACTTACACTCCAGACGCTCTCCCTCTCAGGAAGTCTCTCCCGAAGTCACAATGTCACATGACAAATATGCAGCCGGGCATCATTTGGCGCCGTCTGTGGGAAACCACCCTCAGGTCGCCATTGTTGAAACTCGGCGTTCTAAGGACAAGGGACTCCTAAAGTCTCCGTCCGCACCTAGAGCTCAACCGGTTACTGAGCAAACCATTCCAGGGACTTTCTCGCCTGAGGAAGAGCGTCCTCTGGTCATAACCATGAGCTTTCTGCGCGACTTTCAGCGCTCTGTCGTGGCTGAAATAACACAACAGATTGACCGAAGATGGCCACAACCAACTCAGGCCCAAAGGCCTCCCTCGCCAGCACGCCCTCGGGAGAAAAGCCCCAAACCAACCTATCGCAATTCGGGGAGCGGGGATTTACAAGAAGAGTCCTCAATAGAAAATGTGCCACTTGGGGACCGACCTACGGGGCAAACGGGGTCCAAGCGACCTAAAATTCCACGCCAAAGGAGCTCATCACCCGAGGCGAAGTCCCCATCTCCTCGGCGCCGAAGTCACTCCCCGAAGAGGCGCCAACAATCTTCCTTCCCAGGAGCCTACAAACACCAGGAGGAAGAGCCTAGTGCCACGGTCCTTATGGAGAAGATATTGGCGAGGCTGGAGAGAGTAGAAAGACAGGTAGCTCGCAAGCCGGTCTGGGCTAGGCTGTCCGAAACCTTCTGTGGGGATGAGTCCCCGTTCACCCGAACAGTGGTTGAGGCAGCCATGCCAGGCGATTTCCAGGTACCTCGGCTGGAAACTTATGATGGCCGGACAGATCCACAGGCTCACCTGACCAAGTACAAACGCAGCATGATGATGCACGGTGCTGATGATGCTACCTTGTGCAAGTGTTTTGAAGTAACCCTCACAGGACCAGCAACAGCGTGGTACAATTCATTGGCCCCGGGGACCATCAGGGAGTTCCAGGAGCTATCCACGGCCTTTGCACAGCAATTCATTGGAACTTGGCCGACGGTGAAGATGCCTGTCCAGATGTTCGACATAGCGCAGAGGAACGGAGAAACCATTCGTGACTATGTCGAAAGGTTCAACAGAGAGGCCCTAAGTGTCCCAGACTTTCGGCCCGAAATATGCATCCTCGCCATGATATGGGGCCTTCGGAGAGACTTACAGCTGTTGTACGAATTTTCAAAGGACCCTCCGGACACGCTTGGCGAGTTCTACCGAAGGGCCGAGCAGCACATGACAGCCGAAGAGCTGAGGATGGGGGGACCAAAGACTGATCACACCCGTGCCGAAGGGTCCAACCAGCAGACGCGGTATCCGACCGACCAAGCAGGACGACCTCGAAGGACTAGGGGAAGGAAACCCCCAACCTTCACACCTCTGAACACCACGAGGACCAACATCCTCATGACAATGGAGAGACAGGGGACCCAAGTTCAGCGGCCAAGGGCCATGACCGCTGATAACAAAAAGAACATGAAGAAGTTCTGCCAGTTTCATCGCGACCACGGCCACGATACCGAAGACTACTTCCAATTGAAAAAGTACATAGAGTTGCTGATAAAACAAGGCCAACTTCGGCGATACCTGCGGATGCCTTCCCTGAAAGGGAGGAAGGAGGAAGAAGGAAAGGCAGATGTTAGGCACCTCCTAAGTACTTGGCTTAGGCCAAGAAGGACCAAGGAAAGTAAGAGAAAACAGAAAGGGAGAGTAAGAGGAACTATAGAGTCTAGTATAGTGGCCCATGTGTAAAGCTGGAGACTGTAGGGCCTAATTGAACATAGGAACTATACTAGAAAAAAAAAAAGAAAAGAAAAAAAAACAGACAGAAAACAGAGAAAGGGGATTAAATTGTACATTGAGATGGGTGGTGCAGTTTAATCCATAAACTTAAGGTTGGCATTTTCGGCCATGCAAACTTTTTTGGTGGCAAGTGCAAGACTAGACCAAATGTGGGAGACAACAATGATTACCAGTCAAAATCTTGTCTACCACTAAAGTACTATTCACTAGTTACTAGTTAAACTAACTAGTCTTTATTTTAGTTACATGGCCGGTTATGCATGGGTGTTTATGACATCTTGGTACTTGTGTTTGTTACTTGCTTGGCATTATGGGCCATGTTGGGCTTAAGTGTCCATTTTAACACAAGTTTAAGTGGCGGCCTTGTGTACATGTGGAGTTAAGGGCTACATTACACCATGCAAAAAAATGGAAGTAAAAGTTGGCATTTTAGCTAACTAAAGACTTATGTCTTTTGGCCGAATCCAAGTCAAAGCCATTTTGTTCATTTCGGGCTTGCCTTTGTTCTTGTTTAGCCGAGAGCTTGTTCTTGAGCTCCTTCATAATTGGTCTTGGATTCAAGGAGAATTGAAGGCGTTGAAGGATTCAAGCTTAGAGAAGAGTGTTTCGGCTCTTGTTTGCTTGGAATCAAACGTTGTTCTTGAAGATTGAAGAAAGGCCGAGCCAAACTAAGCTAGGTTTAAGGTAATCTTGTTATCTTCCTTGAATCCATGGTATTTGCTTCCATGAACAAGGATATTGAGTGCTCAAATGTTGTTAAACTAAGTGAATTGAGCATTGTTTATGTTGATGTGGAAAACCTAGTCTTGGCCGAGAGTGATGGTTAATAAATCTTGGTGTTCTTCTTGAATTCCATGGAAATTAATCCATGACTAAGTGTTGTTGTTGCCTATTTATGCTTGTGCTAGGCAAAATTTGAGTAAAGAACATCAAGTTGAACAAGTGGAAGTTTGGCCGAAAGGTGCATTTTGAGGTAATGGTGTGTTCCTCATTGAATTACATGGTATTAGTGCCATGGTTATTGGTTAATGATGCTTTAATGAGCATATGATGAATTAGAATGATGAAAAACAATAGTGTGTGAAGTTGGGCTTTATGGCCGAGAGCATGAGTTAGTGTAATTAGGAGTTGATCACTTGATTACATGGTAAATGTGCTATGAACAAGTTTCATGTGATGGTTTTGATCAAGGATTGAGTTAATTTGATAAAGAAGATTGTTATGTGAGATGGGCAATTTCGGCCAAAAGCTTGGATTAGTGTGAAATGGTGCATTTCACTTGGTTACTTGGTAATAATGCCATGGATGATGTTCATTGATGATTAGAATATCATGTGGTGAGTTAGGATGATGGTTAGCACATGTATATAAAATTGGGCCTTTTTGGCCGAGAGCTTAAGTATGTATATCTTAGTGTTCTTCATGTGGATCATGGTAGTTAGTCCATGAGTGTGTATGTTGATGCCTATGTGATTGTTTTGGTAGGCATTGTGATTGAGGAACACTTGGATACTTGAAGCTTGGTTTTAACCGAGAGCTGTTGAGGTAGGGTTCACTAACACTTGATGTTGCTTGGTAATGTGCCATGGTTCAAGTGTTTAGAGTGGCTAAGTGATGGTTAAAATTTGCCAAATGACCTTAGTTGCTTGATGGTCTTTAAAGTTTATATTCGGTTGAATTGTTGATTAGCTAATTGACTAGTGTACATGTACTAGAAATGCAAGTAAATGTGGCCTATTTGCTTGGCATTTTGGGAGCTCCAAGTGGAAATGATATTGGAAAGGTTTGTGTGCAAAAATGCACATGGGTACATGTAAGGCTTATATGGCCGAGAGCACTTTTGTGGAGTGTGTGTGTGTCCTTGTGTGCTTTGGTGATTCCTTGTGCATGCTAACCCCACTTATGGATTAATTGCCATGGTTATCTATCTTGTATATGTATATGCTTGGTTTTCTTGTCTTTGTGTTTGTTTTGCAGGTTGAACTAGCTAATGGGAGATTAAGCTTTGAGTGAATACTCAGCTTAACTAAATAGACTCATTTTTTAGTTGAATATATATGAGTGAATCCTACTTAGTTTTTACTCACTGCCTATCCTTTTATTTTCAGGCAAGGACATTCGGCCTGAATAGTGCTGAGCTGGTTTTGTGTGTGAGCTTAGTGTTTATTTGCTTAGTTGCCAAGGTATGTGCCAATGTGTGCTTGGCTTACCAATTTTGGATTCATTACAAGTCTTATTGTATGTTGGCCGAGACTTATGTTTTAAGTTTGTAGGCTGTAGAGTGGAAACCGTCTAGGAGAGCATGGATACTTGGACTTTAGCTTTGATTGTGGTATTCACCTTTATGACCATGAATATGGCCATAGGCTTGGTGCTGCAGTGTGTACTTTTGTATGGGATTCTCAAGGTTTTATTTGACCATTAGGAGTATGGTCTCGGGATGTTTGTAACTTGGCATGAATAACTTATGGATGCTTGGCATATATAGCCATGTTAAATGCTAGGTAGACTACCTTTTTGGATGGTATATATGTCTAGTCTTGGATACCTAGTTAGTTGATGTTTTAGTGGGTCTTGGATGCCAAGTTATGTATGGGCTTATGGATGGCTTTATGCTTGGACTTGTATGCTGAATATTATGGGCCAAAGTTTGGCACCTTTTTTGTGTGAATAGTATGGGCCTTGTATCTTGAAAATGTTGTGCACAATTATATGCACCTTAGTTGGCCGAGAGCATCATGCACATTTTACTTGTGGTTTTCAAAATCTAAACCAACATTGTGGGCTTTTTGGTTGCCATATAAGTAGTACACTTGATTGCACACCATGTATGCACTTAAAATTTGATTAAGTGTTGCCTTGCTTGGTATGCAAGTAATCAATCAAAACCTTGCTTGTTGTGCAAGTTAGGGGTATTGGGCCTTGCCTTTGCTGCAAGTTGTTAATGGACCTTGTTAAAGCCACCTGGGCCACCTCCCAGGCCTCTTAACTTAAGAAAATAAGACTTAAAAGTTGCCATTGCTTGCTTGGCCGAGAGTTAGAAACTTAGTTTTGGGGTTGGGCTTGTGAGTTAGTTTGAAAACTTATAGGCCAGGGCCTGAGTGAGGTGTGACAGTAGATGACGAGGACTATGACTCCAACAGACGGAGGAATCGAAGTCCAAAAAGGCGCCCTCCACCTCCTATAGGAATAATACAAACAATCACGACAGGGCTCCCATCCTCGGAAAGAAAGAGGAAGGCCAGAGAAATAGCAGTGATGGAGTATCAAAGTCCGACGAAGAAGCTGACCTGCAAGAATGGTACCACTATTGATAGCCGAAGGGCTATCGCCTCTCCTAGTACGTACTTCCCGCCGGAGTTGTGTTCGGGAAGCCGGGCGTCAGCCGAAAAGAAGCACTGTCTTTGACCTCGTCAGGAGCGAAGTCAAGCACCGCGAAGTCAGGACTTCGGCCAAAACGCCAGGATATCCAAAGGTATTGCTGGCTCCCTCGGGGAACCAAACAGATCACCTTCGGGACAAAGGCCTAGCCCTTACAAGCAGGAGAGAATCCTCCGAAGGCAGAACCACTGAACTAAAGGACTCCCCGAGCTACGAGCATAACTCCCGAAGAAGGGCGTCCATACCAAAGGACGACCTCGCCCGGAGGACCTCGGGAGTACGGCATGAGCATTTAAGGAGCCTCTGACATGTCGCCCACAGGTGTTACATGTCGCCCCAAACGGCGGTCTGACACGCCGATGCCGTCCAAGTCTTGTCACGACTTGTCTCGGTTCAAGGCTCAAGGAGCCTGCCACCGGCTACTTGTCCCCTACGCCCAGAAACTCAGAGAACATCCGACCGAACACGTGTCGTCATCTGAACGGGCTGGGAACTCCTATAAATACCAGGGGACAGACCCTAGCAAACGGTTCGACTCCTCCTCCTTAAGAAAACACAAACAGGCAAGGCCACTAAACCTCCTAGTGCTCCCCCTTTTTTCATCTCTCAGGACACTGACTAGGGCGTCGGAGGCTCCTCCCCGGAAAAACACCCCGGGGACCTCCTAACCCTCTTTTCTGAGTATTTTCAGGCACACTCCCCTGGGAAATTTGAGCTCCAGGCGTTCTCCCCCTCAGGAAGTCCCTCCCGAAGTCACAATGTCTTCCAACAGAGATGTCTCTGGGCATCATTTGGCGCCGTATGTGGGAAACCACCCTCAGGTCGCCGTCGTTGAGACTCGGCGTTCCAAGGACAAGGGACTCCCGAGGTCCCCGTCCGCGCCTGAAGTTCAACCGGCTACTGAGCAAACCATTCCAGGGACTTCTTTGCCGGAGGAGGAGCGTCCTCTTGTTATCACCATGAGTTTTCTGTGCGACTTTCAACGGTCTGTTGTGGCTGAGATGATGCAACAGATAGACCGATGGTGGCCGCAACCAACTCAGGCCCAAAGGCCTCCCTCACTAGTACGCCCTCGGGAGAAAAGCCCCAAGCCAACCTACCACAGTTCGGGAAGTGGAGACCCCCGTGAAGAGTCTTCGACAGAAAACATGCCCCTCGGGGCATGACTTGCGGGACAAGCGGGGTCTGAGTGACCTAAAGTCCCATACAAAAGGAACTCATCACCCGAGGCGAAGTCTCCATCCCCTCGGCGTCGAAGTCACTCCCCGAAGAGGCACAGGCAATCTCCTTGCAACGAAGCCTACAAGCACCAGAGGAAGAGCCTAGCGCCACGCTCCTTTTGGAAAAGATATTGGCGAGGTTGGACAGGGTGGAAAAACAGGTAGCCCGCAAGCCCGTCTGGGCCAGGCTATCTGGGACCTTCTGTGGGGATGAGTCGCCATTCACCCGAGCTGTAGTTGAAGCAGCCATGCCAGGTGACTTCCGAGTACCTCGGCTAGAAACGTACGATGGCCGAACTGATCCACAGGCTCATCTGACCAAGTATAGACGCAGCATGATGATGCACGGTGCCGACGACGCCACCTTGTGCAAATGTTTTGAGGTCACCCTCACAGGGCCAGCAACAGCCTGGTACAATTCATTAGCTCCAGGAACCATCACAGAGTTCCAGGAGTTATCTACGGCCTTCACGCAACAATTCATTGGAAGTCGGCCGACGGCGAAGATGCCCGTCCAGATGTTCGACATAGCGCAAAGAAGTGGAGAAACCATCCGCGACTATGTCAAAAGGTTTAACAGAGAAGCTTTGAGTGTCCCAGACTTTCGGCCCGAAATACGCATCCTCGCGATGACACGGGGCCTTCGGAGGGATTCACAGCTGTTTTACGAATTCTCCAAAGACCCTCCGGACACACTTGGCGAGTTCTACCGAAGGGCCGAACAGCATATGACGGCCGAAGAGCTGAGAATGGGTGGACCAAAGTCCGATCACCACCGGGCCGAAGGATCCAGCCAGCAAAACCGATATCCAGCCGAACAGGCAGGACGACCTCGGAGAATGCGGGGAAGGAAACTCCCAACCTTCACACCCCTGAACACCACAAGGACCAACATCCTCATGACAATGGAAAGACAGGGGACCCAAATTCAGCGGCCAAGGGCCATGACCGCTGACAACAAAAAGAACATAAAGAAGTTCTGCCAGTTCCACCGCGACCACGGCCACGACACTGAAGACTGCTTCCAACTGAAGAAGTACATAGAGTCGCTGATCAAACTGGGTCAACTTCGGCATTATCTGCGAATGCCTTCCCCGAAAGGGAGAAAAGAGGAGGAAGGAAAGGCAGATGACGAGGATTACGACTCCGACAGAAGGAGGAACCGAAGTCCAAAGAGGCGTCCTCCACCTCCGGCAGGGTTAATACAAACAATCACGACGGGACTTCCATCCTCGGAAAGAAAGAGGAAGGCCAGAGAAATAGCAGTCATGGAATATCAGAGTCCAACGAAGAAGCTGGCCCGAAAGGATGGTTCCGCCGTCATATTTCCCCATGACGACCCACTATTGGTCATGGCAAGGATAGGAAACTGGGACGTAAAGAGAGTGTTACTTGACGATGGATCAAATGCCGACGTCCTGTTTTCACATTTGCTGCCGAGCTTGGGCATATCCAGCAGCGACCTCAAGCCTGTCACCTCGCCTACCTTCGGGGTGGGACCATCCGAGCTACCCGTCCTCGGATGGATGGATCTTCCCTTAATGATGAAAGGGACTTCGGTAGACGCGACTGTTGAGTTATTTGCCTCCACAATGACAAGGTTCATTGTCATGGATGTCCTTTCGTCATACAACGCCATCCTTGGAAGATAGACACAGGGAAATCTGCACATTCGCCCTGATGTGAAATACTTAACTGTCACTTTCGCCACCAAGGATGGAGACGCGGAAATCTTCATCGATCAGAGCGAAGTAAGGAAGGTGTTCGTCAAGGCACGAAAAGCTCCAGCAAACAACTTCGCACAAACGATGGAGGCAAAGGCACCAAAGAAGGGCAAGGCAGAAGATCCCGCGAAGGCGGAAATAGAAGAAGTGGAACTTGTCCCAGGCCAAAATACCCGAATAGGGAAAAACTTGGCCGAAGGTGACAAGAAAAAACTTGTATCTTTTCTGCTGACAAATAAAGATCTATTTGCCTACTCGCCGAAAGATATGGCAGGGGTAAACCTTGGCGTAATACAGCATAGCCTTAGAGTATGTCCGGAGGCAAGACCTGTCCGGCAAAAGAAATGGAGCATCTCGGTCCATAAAAGTAACTGATGCCCCGAGGCATCCTCGTTAAGTGACATTGTGACTTCTGGAGGGACTTCCTGAAAGGGGGAATGCCTGGAGCCCAGATTTCCCAGAGGAGCGTGCCTGAAAAGCTCAGAAGAGAGGCTTAGGAGGTCCCCGGAGTGTTTTTTCGGGGAGGAGCCTCCGACGCCCAAGTCAATGTCTTGAGAAGGTAAAGGGGGGAGCACTAAAGGTTTTAGTGGCCTTGCCTGTTCGTGTTTTCTCAAGAAAAAAAGGGGTCTGGTCCTCTAGAGAGAGAGTCCCCTTGCCAGGGTTTGTTCCCTGGAATTTATAGGAGTGTTCAGTCTGTCCAGATCATGACACGTGTTCGGTCAGATCTTTCCTGTACCTTCGGGCGTAGGGGACAAGCGGCTGTTTGCAGGCTCCTCGAGCCTTGGTCCGAGATAGGTCGTGACAAGACCTGGACGACATGGACGGGTCAGACCGCCATTCCAGGTGGCGTGTAGTGCCTGCGGATGACATGTTAGAGGCTCCTTAAATGCTCCTGCCGTACTCCCGAGGTCCCCTGGGTGAGGTCATGCCCTGGTACGGACGTCCTTTTTTGGTCGGTGTACCACTAGTTCGGGAAGCCCCCTACCTTGGGGGTTTCGTCTTCGGGCCAACTATTCTCCCGTTTTGGAATAGCTAGACCTTCGCCTCCGAAGGCGATCCACTTGGTCCCCCGAGGGAGCTGGCAACGTTTTTGGAGTTCCTGAGGTATTAGCCGAAGTCCGGAGTTTGACACGTCTTGACTTTGCTACTTCCGAGATCAATGATAGTGCCTCCTTCGGGTGATATTAAGCTCTCCGGTTACCTTTGTTTCGGCAGGAGGCACGGGGTGAGAGGGGCAATAGTCCTTCGGCTATCACAAGCCCCCCTTTGGAAAGCCGAAGTAGATACTTCGGTTTATCAGCTTTTGAATGCAGTCTTTTAGGGCCTTGGTTATAACAATTTTGCTGAGGATGGACCTCTTGTCTGAAGACACCGGCTTGTTCAGTCATAATCTGTCTCTTGGTGTCTTCGAGGTAACCTACCTCTCTCTTTTTGTAGATCTGCGCCATGTCGCGTTTCATAACCAGACGTGTCATTCTAAAGCGGCGTGCCCAGGTGTAGGAGTGTCAAAAGGCGTGACTCCCCTTTGGCGCAATGGCTGACACGTGGCAGCTGATGGCCAGGGGCCTCATCGTTTATAGTCATAGTGACTGGCGGAGGGACTTCTGGGAGGAAGAACGCCTGGTGGACTGGACAGCCCAAAGAAGAGTGCCTGAAAGCTCAGAAACAAAACGGTTAGGAGGCCCCCGGAGTGTTTTTCCGGGGGGGGAGCCTCCGACGCCCAAGTCAGTGGTGGCTGAGAGAAAGGCAGAGAAAATAGCACAAAGGGCTGAGGAGTTTTGCCTGGTAATGGGAGCCGTATTTTGCCAGCCAACCAACTTCCTGTCTGGTATTAACTCCTGGTATTTATAGGAGTGCCTAGCCCGTTCAGATCGCGACACGTGTTCGGTCGGACGTTCCTGACTTTCTGGGCATAGGAGACAGATAGTAGGTTACCTTGAGCCATGTGCTGAGACGGGCCATGATGTGATTTTGATGGCGTCAGCGTGGCAGAGCGCCTTTTGAGGCGGCTTGTGGCGTCTGTGAATGGATGTGTCAGAGGCTTCCTTAAATGCTTCCATAAATACCCCTGCCGTACTCCCGAGGTCCCTGGGTGAGGTCGTCCTTTGGTACGGACGGAGCCTCTTCGGGAAACAAGCCCTGAGTTCGGGGGTTCCCAGCTTCAGGGAGTTCCGCCTTCGGGGATATCGTGTTCGGCTCGCTATGTTTGGTGCCACTTTTCCGAAGGCGATCTGTTCACGACCCTGGGGGGGGCGAGTAGTGTCCTGGCGTGCCGGGCTTGGAGCTCTTCGGCTATCTCCCGAGGTGCCTGATCACACCTTTTCTCGGGTAGCGCCAGCTTCTTCTGGCCATTACTGTGGCAGGGAGTTCGGCCAGATAGAGGCGATAGCGTTTGGCTATCACATGCCCCCCTTTGGAAAGCCGAAGGAAGACTTCGGTTTTGCATCTCTTTCCGAGGTCGTCTATGGGAGTCTCTTTGGAAGCATAACCTGTTCCGAGGATGTGCCTTTTGCCCGAAGATCACGGGCTCTTCGGTCTTGGCCTTTTCTTTGGCGTCCTCGAGGCGGAGCCTGCTTTTTGTTTCTGCAGGTCTGTTCGGCCAAGCGTGTCAGTCTGAGCGGCGCGTCCCAGTTTTCCAGGGATGTCAGAAGACGTGTCCCAGCTTTCAAGGGACGTTTGGAGGACGTGTCCCCTATTTTTGCGCAGCAGTTGACACGTGGCGCTTTGCCATTGGAGGAGAGTCACGTCGGTTACAGAGGGCGCGCCTTTTCAAGTGCAGAGAGCAGTTACGGCGTCGGTTCGCCTCCAAAGGGTACTTATGACGGCGTTTCGGTTACCCACCTCTGGCTTATAAATAGCCCATTTCATCATAAGTTCCTTTCGCTTACGCTTTTGCTCTTTTCTCTGCTTTGCCTCTGTTCTTGCATTTTTCTTGCTTTCTGTGGCGGAGCTTCCTTAATCAGAGCCTTTTTTCCAGCCAACTTTCACGACGGCGTCCTCAGATTTTGGCAAATCTTTCGGTGGGTTTTTGTTTTTCAGCGCGTTTTGATCCCTGTGTTCTTCTGAGTTTTTCTCTGGAAACTGTTTTCTTCCGTTTTCAAACTCATTTTCATGTCGAAAATGCCCATTCCTGAGAGCTGGCAGCCTCTTTTAGCCCATCCTTGTTGCACCACCCCTGAGAAGTTAGAGAGGTGGAAGAAAAAATTCTTTCTTCCCTCTTACGCCGTTACCAGGCTGCCTCGTTCTAGCCACTATGCATTTTCAAACCATAGTAAGGAGGTTACCATTTTCCGAGCCCAGCTGAAGGCCGGTCTTCGGTATCCTCCCCCGAAGATGGTGTGCGAGTTCTGCCAATTTCATGGCATTGCGGTGAACCAGCTTCCCCCGAACTCGTTCTGCTATTTCAACGCCTACCTCTGCATGTGTGGCGTCTTCGGGATAGAACCCCATTTCAGGATTTTTATGCAGTACTACAAGCTCTCTGTGGTCCCGAAGGGTGGCTTCTATTTCATGCTGCCTCGGGGATCCGGGAGCAAGAAATTCATGTTCACCTTCGCCACTAAGGATAGCTGGCGGGGGTGGCAACAGAAGTTCTTCTTCATGAAGATGGCTGAAGCCTGGTCGGACGTTCCGATCAAATGGGCTCAGGGAACACTGGATGCGGACGTTGGTGATCCGAGGATGCTGCTGACCCCAGAGTTGGCTCCCGTGTTCGCGGATTTCGACGCCCGCATTCGGGCTGTTTCTGACTGGGATCCCGAGGTCTCTCCGCGCGCCCTTTACCCTTTTCCAATCAACTGGAAGTTGATGACCGAAGAGGTCCTTCGGGAACTAAAGGTGGTAAAGGAGCACAAGACTGACCTCGGGATGCCAGCTCCTGCCATTGCCGGGAAAGATTCCTGGTTGGTCAAGCTTCTTAAGGAGGAGATTTCTTTCGAAACGCTTGCCGAAAGTGAGTTATCTTCTACTCCTTTGCTGTTTTTTCCTCGGACTTACGCTGATGTTTCTCTCCTTTTTCAGAGATGGGCGACGACACTGCCGCCTATTACAAGTCCCTCTTCTCCGGCCAAGTGGAGAAGGACGATCAAACGAAGAAGGCGGCTTCCCGAAGGCGGAAGTCTACTGGCGCGGGTCCTTCGAGGAAACGGGCAAAGAGAGCTACTCAGGTTCCTCTAGAAGAAATACCCGAGGAGACTGCCGAGGAGCCTGGGACAGCCGAGGTTCCGGCGTCTGAGGCTGCTGCTTCCGAGGTTCCTCCAACCGACGTCCCTCCTCAAAGTCTTACTGCATCGCAGGCCCTCCTTGATGTAGTGGTAGAAGTACCTTCTGCCGAGGAGCGGCGCAAGCGGAAGGGTAAGGGCATTTTGGCCGAGGAGGCCGAGGACTCCGAGGACGATGTTGCCGAGGTCCCGCCAGGTTTGTTTCCAGACAAAGTGTACTTCCTTTGTTTTTTCTGGAATTGCCTTTGTCTCTGACCTGTTTTTCTTTTTCGCCCTGCAGGGGAGTTACTTACCCCGAACTGGGCGGCCGAACACGCGGAGGCGAGGGCCCGTCGCGACGCCAAAGTCCCGCAAGGGAAGATACCAAAGGAGCCTTTCTGGACATTCACGGAGGACATGAACTTGTACTCCGAGGACTGTCCTGAAATGGTGAAGCAGATTTCGAAGGGGGTGCTCACCGAGGCCTCCTTCAAGGCTATAGCGGCGGCCCATCTAGGGGATAACACCCTTGCCGCAAAGATCACCGAGCATGCTGCTCAGGTATATCCTTCACAACTCTTCCCCTTCAATTTTTTCCTAAGTGTTTGGCTCTTACTGACCTTGCGTTTTATCTCCTTTGCAGCTGCTGGGGTACGCCGGCTTTCTCCGAGTTCGGGTAGCCAGGCAGACGGCATTCCGAGCTTCGGCCTCAGAGGCCCTAGAAAAGGCGAAAGCGACGTGCTCGGAATTGACCGCCAAGAACCAGCAGCTGGCAGATGCTGCGAAGGAGGAAGCTGCCACCCTTCGGGAGGAGTTCCGAAAGGAGAAGGAAGTTTTGATGGCGGACTCCTCCCTGAAGATTGCCGACCTCCGCAATCATGTGGCGGGGCTGCGCGCTGCAAACCAAGACCTTCTCCAAGACAAGGCAAAAAAAGAGAGAATATCATAGTCACACTCTTGTCTGAGAAGAAAACCCTTCAAGCCGAGGTCCAGTCTTTGAAGAAGGAGCCGAAGGGGGAGGAGCGGATAAAGGTGCTGGAAGAGGAGGTCGGGGATCTGAAGGACGAGCTTGACGACCTTGAGCTTAAGAAGAACAAGTCTGATCAAATGAACAAGGTCGCGTTTCAGGACGGCTTCTGCCTCGCTCGGCACCAGGTTCTCCAGAGGTTCCCAGGTCTGGACCTCTCTTTTCTAGAGGGTCTAAACATTCCCGGGGGACCTCGGTGGAAATGGTCCAAGATCGAACATCTGAAGCTTCCTCCAATTCCAGCGCGGAAGGTGGCGGAAAAGGGTGGACAAACGAGTGGCTCTCAGGACGCCGCGAACCCTTAGGCTTCTTTAGGGCCCCTTTTCCTTCCCTTCTTTTTTGTACTCCTTCTTCGGGCACTTCTTTATTGTAAGGCAGCTTTGCTCTTAACGGAGATTTTTTGGCTAAGTGTTTCTTCAAGTTTCTTTATTTCCATTGTCCCGAACACGTTCGCTCAAGAGACTTCGGAAAACCTGCGATCAAAGAAACTTTTTTACCTTCCTTTGTCCCGAGTACGTTTTACTCGAGAGACATTCTGGAAAGTCTGAGAAAATTTGACTAAGTCTTTTTTGCAGGCTTTTTGCATTTCCAATTTTTCCCGAACATGATTGCTCAAGGGACTTCGGCAAACCTTTAGTCAAAAATTTTTGTTTTTCCAGTTGTCCCGAGCATGTTTGCTCAAGGGACTTCGGAAAACCATCCGCGAGATTTCACTTTCCATTTTCCCGAGCACGTTCGCTCAAGGGAGCTCGGGAAATTATCTCAGCGCTGGCTACGGCGAGTACTTCTGCGAGATTTTTGTTTTCCATCTTTCCCGAGCGTGGCGGCTCAAAGGACTTTGGAAAGCCATATCTACGCTTTATCATGGCGAGCATCTTTCACGGAATATTGTTCATTTCTGCACTTAAGAAGTTTTCTTAAAATACTACTATATATTTAGAACATTTTTTTGTTCAACATACCTCCTCCGCTCAACCTTAAGCGTAGAATTTTTTCAAGGCGCCCGAGTGCCAATTGCTCTTCAATTCTATGCCTTCGACGTCGCCAAGCTTGTACACGCCTTTTCGTTGTTTCGGCGAGGGCCAGATAGGGTCCTTCCAAGTTTGCGCCAAGTACGCCATGGGATGGCCTTCGGGGTGCGAAGTCGGCCTTTCGGAGAACGAGGTCTCCCTTCTTGATTTCTTTTGGCCTGGCCCGTAAGTTTATAGCCACGGCCACTCTTTGTTGGTAAGCTTTTCTTCTCAGCTCGACTATTTCTCTGTGTTCGGCCACCAGATCGAGATTGGTTCTTAGGCCGAGGTCGTTACCACCTTCATCAAATACTTGCACCCGTACCGAAGGTCGAACTATCTCTATTGGGATAATGGCCTCCGTTTCGGAGATGAGTGAGAAAGGAGTTTCCCCTGTGGCTCTTCGGGGCGTCGTTTGGTAGCTCCATAATATACTTTGGAGTTCTCCTGGCCAATTCCCCTTGGCTTCCCCCAGTCTCTATTTCAGGCCATCTTTTATGGTCCTATTCGATACTTCCACCTGCCCGTTGCTTTGTGGGTGAGCTACTGGGCGAAGTGCATCTTCATTCCGAGGTCGCTGGTGAATTCTTGGAATCCTTTGTCTATGAACTGGGATCCATTATCAGCCACTAGTAAACCTGGATACGATGTTCTTCCATACGAAGTTTTGCACTTCTTTTGCCGAGATAGTTGCTAGTGGTTCTGCTTCTACCCATTTTGAGAAATAGTCCACTGCTACCACGCAGAATTTCATGCCTCCGGGTGCTGTGGGGAGTGAACCAATAAGGTCTATGCTCCAGACTTCAAAGGGCCAAGGATAGTCTGCCGAGGTTACTATTTCCGAGGGTGCCCTCTGGATTTTTGCATGTCTCTGGCAACTACCGCACTTTCGGTCGAACTGCCTTACGTCCTTTCCCAGGGTAGGCCAGGAGTAGCCTTTGGCGGAGTATCACTGCTGCAAGGGCATCAGTTCCAATGTGTGAACCATACATGCCTTCGTGAACTTCCTCAAGGACCATTTCAGTATCCTCTTCATCCACACATTTTTGCAGCGGATTCGCATATCCCTGTCGGTATAACTCTTCGCCAATCAGGAAGAATCTTCCGGAGCGTCTTCGCAGTCCTGCAGCATCGCCGGGGTCTTCGGGGAGCAAATTCTCTGCGAGGTATCTTTTGATTTGGTCTTTCCACCCTGCTCCCGAGGTCGTCATGCTTAGCACTGATGCTCGGATGGTCTAGCACCTCGGTATATATATTTTTTGACTTCGCCAAGCAATCTGCCTCAGTGTTATTCCGCCGAGGTACATTTTCGATTCGTACGGCGTCAAACTCCCGAATGAGCTTTGTTACCAACTCATGGTATTTCGCCAAGGTCGGGTCTTTCGCGCCATAGTACCCTGCCATTTGCCGGACCACCAGCTGGGAATCACTATGGGCTTTCAAGTTTCTCACGCCAATTTTTCTGGCCAGGCATAATCCTGCTATCAGGGCCTCATACTCGGCCATGTTGTTGGTGGCGTTGAAACTGAACTTGATGGCCTTCATTACTTCTAGGCCTTCGGGGCCTCTGATAATTACTCCAGCTCCCTGGTGTTCGGATCCTGAGGCTCCATCTACGTGCAAGGTCCATTCTGGCTCACCCTCTTTTGGATCTGAATGGCTCTCCTCAGTGATGGGTATTTCGGCGATAAATATGCCAGTGCTTGAGCTTTTACGGCATTCCGAGGCTCATACGTGATTTCGTGTTCGCCCAGCTCTATGCACCACTTGGAGAGCCTTCCCGAATGATCATCCCTCTTCATGACATCCCATAACGGCAGACTACTTCAGACGATGATGGGGTGAGTCTGAAAGTATGGTCGCAGCCTTCTCCCTGCAAGCACCAAGGCATATGTAGCTTTTTGAAGCAAAGGGTACCTGATTTCGGCGCCACGCAGGGACTTGCTGACATAGTAGACCGGCCATTGCTTTGGCCCTTCTTCTTTCACGAGGACCGAGCTCACAGCTTTTTCTGTAATGGCGAGGTAGAGTATGAGGGGCTCTCCCTCCCGAGGTTGTTGTAGAGTACCAAGGCATGGTATGCTGGCCACAGACTTTGAGTTCTTCCCAGGCCTTTTGGCAATCTTTATCCCAAGGATGATCATTTCTTTCGAGATCGCCTTCCATCTTTCTTGCCTTTGTGAGGACTTTGAAG